>PVJH01005088.1:0-116689 GCA_004026705.1 Nesogale talazaci | reverse complement strand
AGCTGCAGGCGCACGAGCGTCCGGCTGTCCCAGTTGAGCACCTTGAGGGCGAAGTCCACGCCGATGGTGGCCCGGTAGTGCTGGGAGAAAAGTTGGTGGACGTAGCGCTTGATGATGCTGGTCTTGCCCACGCCGAGCTCGCCGATGACCAGCACCTTGAAGAGGTGCTCGCGGGTCTCGGGCACCGCGGCCACCGCCGCCCCCCGGCCCGGGTCCTCGGCGCCCCCGCCCGCCATGGGCGCGCCCGCACCGCCGCCCACCCCCTCGCCCCGCCGGCCCCTGGCCCCCGGCGGCCGCAACTCTCCGGGCACCGCCAGAGCGGTCACAGGACCCGGAACCTCGCGGCGCAGGACAGCGTCCGCGCGGGGCGGGGAAAGGGCCGGGGGCCGGCCGGGGAGGGCCCGCCGCGCGCCCCACTCGCCGCGCTCCCCTCCCGCCGGCCGCCCGCCCGGAGCCACTTCCTCCCCGCGCGCGCCCCCGCGCCACCACGCCCCCTGGTGGGCGCCGGCGGCAGCGAGGGCCCGCCTCGTCCGCCGGAAACCCGGCACCCAGACCTTGGCGCCCCGGGGCGGGGGCCACCCAGCCCCTAAGGACCCCGCCCCCTAACCCTGGCGGGCCTTGCTGAAGGCGCGGCCGGGAACCCCCTCCTGGGCCTGGGCATCACCTTTGCAGCCAAAAGTGGAAGACCGCAGCAGTAAGTGGCAACCCGACTCGGCCTGAGCAAGCTGTCTTTACCTGATCAGTTAAGAGTCGCAGACACCTATAGGGGCAGTTCTATACTGTCCTTTCGATTAGCCATGAGCGGGCATGGGCCTGAGGGCAGTGGGTGTGTTTGTTTTAAATAATTAAATAATTGCTATTCAAATAAAGGGATATGACCCAGACTGGGGCCAATGCCGACTGGTAGCAACCCCGTGGGTTTTTCTGAGACTGGAACGGCTTACCGGAATAGAAAGTCCAGTCTTGCTCCAGTGGAGCTGCCGTGGGTTTGGAACTGCTGACCATGGAGCTCCCAGCCGAGCGCAGAACCACTACACCACCAAGAATACTCCTAGGCAGGAAGCCCGAGTCTTGCAATCTGTTGATTTGAATGCTTGAAGTTTCCTTCCCTGCCAAAATACACCTTCTTGATTTCAAAGCCTTCTGATGATAGTGTTCGAATAGGTGTCTGTGATGTGAGGTATGCCCCGCGAAAGGAAGAAAATGAGTGTTCAGTAAGCAGTAATTCGCTGGATTACCAACGTGGACTGAAAACCTACTCTTCAAACTAGAACTCACAGTCGTAGAGTTGATTGCAATGCCTAGGGCAGGCTAGAACTGCCCCAGTGGGTTTCTGAAATGGTAATTCAGCTGGTGCTGATCCATAGCTTCCGCTGTCCACAACAGACGGAAACACTGCCTGGGCCTGTGTCAGCCTCACACACGTTCCTATGCTTCAGCCCCATGTTGCTGCCGCTATGGCAATCCGTCTTGTGTTGAGCCCCACTCAATTTTTCACTGCCCCTCTATCAAACATGATGTCCTTCTCCGGGGACTGGTCTCGCCTGACAACATGTCCAAGTCTCACCAGCCATGCCTCCTCTGGCTGTACTCAAGACAGATCGATTTGTTCTTTTCCAGCACCACACTTTAAATGCATTGCCTCACCTTTCTCCCTCGGAGTAGCTGATGATTTTGAACTGCTGATCTTACAGTAGAGTGGGCCACTTAAAAACAAAATTAAATCATTTTATTGGGGGCTTGTACAACTCTTATCACAATCCACACATACATCCATTGCATCAAGCACTTTTTTTTTAAATGAATCATTTTATTGGGGGCTCATACAACTCCCATCACAGTCCATACATACATCAAGTGTATGCAGGCCACATTTGCACACGTATGCCATCATCACTCTCAAAACACTTTTATACATTTGTTTCCCTCATCGTTCTTAAAACACTTGCTTTCTGCTTGAACCCCTGGTATCTGCTATTCGGTTTCCCCCTCCCTCTCCACTCCCCCTCTCCCAAGAACCTTTGAGAATTTATAAATTATTATTTTGCCATATCTTACACCCTCCAACATCTCCCTCCACTCACTTTTCCATTGTCTGTCTCCCAGGGAGGAGGTTATATATAGATCCTTTCCATCTGTTCTCCCTTTCTACCCAACCTTGTCTCCATCCTCCCATTACTGTCCTTTTCCCCGCTGGTTCTGAGGGGTTCTCTGTGTTTCCAGTTCCTATCTGTACCAGTGTACAACCTTCAATTCAGCTGGATTTGTAAGGTAGAATTGGGATCATGATAGTGGGGAGTGGGGAGGAAGCATTCTAGAACTAGAGGAACATTATATCTTTCAACATTGGGACACTGCACCCTGAATGCCTTGTCCCCTCCCTGAGAGCCTTCTGTAAGGGAATGTCCAAATGTCCATTTGGGTCCCCACTCTGAATTCTTCCTCATTCACAATAATATGATTTTTTGTTCTTTCATGCCTGATAGCTGATCCCCTTGGCACCTCATGATCACCCAGAGTGCTGTGCTTCTTCCACGTGGGCTTTATTGCTTCTCAGCTAAATGGCCACTTGTTTATGTTCAATCCTTTAAGACCCCAGGCACTATACCTTTTGATAGCCGGGGACTTTACTGTAACTCACTTCAATGTGCATTTGCTCTCCCTTTGAAAGGATTAAACCAACCCTAACTCTTAAGAAATTAATTCACAATTACCTTCATTTACCCTTGCAGCTTTTATACCATGGGGAAAATTTCCAGAATCAGACTAAATAAGAACCACACACCTATGTTGACTTGCCTACCCAATCAACTAAAAAAAAAAAAAAAAAGCTTAGAAACAGGTTTTTTTTCCAATCTGAAGACTGCCTGTACTGTTGATTTTTCTACTAAGGAAAAAAGTCAATAAAAGGAGGCCTTATCCACTGGCTGTGTCTGTGAAACTGAAGGAGGCCTCTCACACCCCTATCAACCCTTGGTTGGAATGCTCTGGTAGCTTCCTTAAATAAACCAAAGCCTTCGCTTGCCTTGCCATCCTTGCTATCCTTGACAGTCATTGAGAGATCCCCCCACGCCCCTCAGAGGTGGAGGCGTTTTAAAATGCAGAAGTCAAGGTGGGCGTAAAACCTTTTCTAGCATATTGAAAAATAATGGAGCAATTGCTTAGGAAGCCTGGTGGCACAATGAAGTAAGCACTGAGCTGTACACCACACGATTGACACTTCAGACCCACAAGCCTTTCAACGGCGAAAGATAAGTCTGTCTCCTCCCTGAAAGATGTACAACCTTGCAAACTCAAGGGAGGAAACTTAGCGGAGCAGTTTTACCGTGTTTGGTGGTTCACAATGAGTTGGGATTGATTGACGACCATGAGTGAATCTCTTAGGAAGTGTATGGCCCATCAAAATATGGCCTCTGTGTTCACCCACTTAGAGAATTCCTCCAATGCCATCTCAAAACTTGAGGGCAAGGAACTCTCCAGCCCTTGCCTCAACTGCAGCATATTTCTCTACATGTACCTATTATTACAGGTTTTTGTCAGTTCCTTCCTGCCCCAATTCTGACAGATGTTCACCGGCATTAGACATAGAATTATGGTACTCATATGAGGTGGTTTAATAGTGGAAATGATCACAGTTCACAGCAGAATAGTGGTTTAGAATAGATAATAGATCTCTGACTGAAGGTGTTGGGTAGAAAGAGGCAGAGAGGGGGTGGGGTGTCCATGCCCGAAGACCCCTAACAGGAGGTTGCTGCTGAGAACCAGGGGACCCTTAGCCAGCCATAAAGACTGAACCAGGTGAGCGGTACACCTGGGTGGCTAAATTAAGCCCAGGTGGGCTTAATTCAGCCAATGGGATCAACCAATACTTTCGACCACACCTCCCAGTCGAAGGCCTCACATACCTGGGTCATGAACCTACCAGTCTGCCTCTTCTTTGCGCTTCTACTTGGCCCTCCCATGGTCTCTCTGGCCTCAGGCTACCATGTGTGGGAGTGCAGTCCCACAAGATTGTCCGTGTTCAGTGACTGTAAATCTTGAAACTTCTTCCGTCCTTTATAAAAACCCACTTGAATCACAAAACCAGACTTTGGCATAAATTCCTTCTCGTGCGAAGTCCAGAACCCAGGTATTTGCCACCTGAGAAACCTAACAAAGGCAGGATTCTGTTTTGGATCACCAGCTCTTACACTTGAATGGACTTCAAGGGTTTGCTTAGACATTTTACAAGCTGACCCTACTCACCCTTCACTGGCCACAGGCCCATGAACAGAACTACTCCATTTGAGTTTTGGCCACTGTAATTGTTTACAAGAATAGAAAAAGGTCCTATTTTTCTCCCAAGGGGGAGCAGCAACTGATCGTTTTGATCTCCAGGTCTTGCTGACTGCAGCCTACCTTGTAAGTGCTGTGCCCGAAGGGCTACACGGGGGTTGATTCAACAGATCTGGGCCATCAAAACCCAAACCAGATCCAATACCATCTAGTTGATTGGAACTCACAGCAACTCTCCAGGAGAGTGCAGAACTGTCCACCTGGGTTCCCAAGACGAAATATGGACAGGAACAAACAGCTTCCTCTCTCTCCTCCTGGGAAGCTGGTAGGTTCAAAAGTTGGCGGTCAGATATCAGGCAATCATGGATCCTCAGATCTGGGATACTTAAAACTCACTTGCCTCAAGTTGATTCCAATTCATAGTGATCTTATAACAGTAAAATAGCCCGTGTGGGTTTTTAGAGAGTGTAGGTCTTCATGGGAAAGTGATTTCCTACTGGTCCCCTTTATAGTCAGCACCCTAATTTTGAAACCCACTATACTACCAGGGCTCCTGAAAGTTTGCATTTCTAACAAGGCCTCGTGTGATGTTGATGATGGCCTACAGCAGTGGTTGGCAAACTGCCCCTTGAGAAACACATGCGACTCTTTCAGTGTGAAGGTGCGACTCTGCAGTAACATTGAAAACATTTGAAAGTTATTCTTTCTGGTCGCAGTAGTTTCATTTGTTTGGAAAAACATACTTCAGCTTCTTGAGTGATTGTAAAGTTTTAGAAGGGACAGGATTGGCTTTTTGGTCTCGAGAGTTTGCCGACCCCTGGCCTAGAGTCACCTTGACCTGGATCAGTGCTTTTTCCTCAAACTCCCATACTCATGCAGACCACCAAACACAGTAGTTCTCAACCTTCCTAACACAGTGACCCTTTCATACAGTTCCTCCTGTTATGGTGATCCCCTAACCATACAATTATTTTCTTTGCTACTTCACTGTAATTTTGCTGTTGTTATGAATCAGGCAACCTCTATGAAAGGGTTGAGAACTGCTGACCTAAAATCTTGTTAAAATGGGGATTCTCATTTGGTGCATCTGGGGTGAGGCCTAGAAGTCAAGATTTCTAACACAGTCTCAGGTGGTGCCCATATTGTTTGTGGGCAACACTTCCAGTTGCAAGATTTTAGATTAGACTACATTATTTCCCAAGTCTGTTGTGTATCTGACTTACCTTGAAAACAAGCTACACTCTTAACCTAGATCTTCTGTTCAGACCTTTTAGAGTAAAGTCCAGGAAGGTCTATTACACACACACACACACCTACGTGAGTATGATGTATAAAATTGAGCTCACAAACCCCTGCCTGGCTAGTGTAACTGATAAGGTGTGGGCTGCTAATCCCAAGGTGAAGACCCCAGCTCTCCTTGGGAGACGGGTGAAGCTTACTGCTCCTGTAAAGACTTACAGCCTTGGAAACCGACAGGGATAATTCTACTCTGTCACACAGGATCACTATCACTTGGAATGGACTCCAGGACTGTGAGTTCGTTTATTCATTTGGTTTAACATAAGTGAAGGTAAAAGGTTGTAGAAGGTTGTGGGTGGAGATAGTAGAGAAATCTTAGAGTCTCTAAATAGGGCAGGAATGTTCGTAAGGAAAGGGTTTTGTATGTCCAAAGTGAACATAGCAAGCAATCTGAGATTTATAGTGGAATAAATAAGATGAATAAGACTGGCTTTGTTTTATGCAAACATTTCCAGTTAGGCTATAGAGGAATGACCTTCTTTGGAAGTCATCCTGCTGACTCAGAAGGCAACAGGCTCTCTCGGCATCTGTTATATCCTCAGTCTGGAATATGGTCCAGTACCATCACTCTGACCCAAGCTCCCCCAAGAACAGATTCCTCATCGTCTTTCCTATAATAGCCCAGTGGATTAAAAGCTCTTTTCACACTGGATTCTCAGGGCACATTAACCATCCACTTGCTGTGCAGAAGTTTACAATTGTATGAGGAGATAAGCTAGACATTCTTGATGGAGACATAAGCAGAATGGACAAGATTCTTGATTTTAAGGACATTATTCTCCACAGGGAGCAAAACAGAGAAGTAATAATGACCAAATATATGAGCTGATTTTAGATAATGACTCATTTTATGAAAAAAATGATATTATTTACTGAGTAACCACTTACTGTCATCAAGTTGATGCCAACTCATAGCCCTTTAGGATGGAGTGGAACTGCCCCTGTGAGTTTCCAAGGCTATAATTCTTTACAGGAGCTTCGACCTTGCAGCAGGTGGTGCTTTCAAACTGTTGACCTTGCAGATTGCAGCGCAACACATAACAAAAACTACAACAATCCACAGATCTACCTTAAAGGGAAGATTGAAAATAGGTGTCAAGTTTCATTTGAATCACACAGAGATAGCGAATTAACCCACCACTACTGGTTCACAAGAAGCCCTAGTGATGTAGTGGTTATGTGTTGGGCTGCAAACAGCAAGAAGAGCAGTTGAAAAGTCACCAGATGATGCCTTCTCCTTCCAAAAAAGAGAGTCTTGAAACCCACAGGGGCAGTTCTACTCTCTCCTATGAGGTCTGTATGAGTCAGCATGTACACAAGGACAGGGGGTTTGAGTTTCAAGAACACCATCCTTTCCCCATTCTGCCGAAGGATCGCCTGCGATGAAATTATTCTTAAGAATGAGGCTGTTTCCGCATTCTCCTCTTTTGAACTAGTCTATTTGTCAAGACAAAGCACAACCTAGCACATTGAAGTATGCAGTTGCTTTGGACCCCATTGGACTCCACTAGGATTAGCTGAAGGTGGCTGATGAGGGTCAACTGCTCCATGTACTTCTCATCTGCCTTGGACTGGGAGCTTCCTATAAGACAGATCTTTTAAAAGCAAACAGAAACACACGTGGTTCTTATGACCCTCCTTTAGAACCTGTCCATGGTCACTTACTTCTATGTATATCCTCTTGTCTTGGTGACCCTATCCCAACATCAACGGAGAGGGAAGTTATATGATTTTGTGTAAGACTGGCTTGTTTATTGAAGCAAATCCAGTAATACTCATATGAATGAGAAAGAACTTTATTATTAGAAGTAATTGTTTTTCAAGAAGCCATCCCAGTTCAGTCCAACGATAGTGTGAAAGTCCCTCTTAAGACTCACATAGCCACTCACCCAGTGACTCACAATGATGAGATAGGAAGGAAGGAAACCACAGGCTGGTCAGTACAGAGTCAGCTGGATCCAATGTTGGAAACATGAAAAGGCACGAGCACCTGTCAGTGTCAGATGGACCACATGGGAGGCAGAGTTCCAACAGGGAGGAACACAGAAGGTCAGAGAGAGAGAGAGAGAGAGAGAGAGAGAGAGAGAGAGAGAGAGAGAGAGAGAGAGAGAGAGCAGTTATTAGAGTGCTTACTCTTATACAAAAGGTTAGACCCTAAGGAGGTGCCCTCAAGCTACCACTTGATTGACAGGTTTAACTCTCTCCTTAGCCAGGAGCTTCAAGTTGGCATAATGACTAACTATCACAAACTTTTATTAAAGTTAAATGTTTTCTTATTTTTTCAAGATGTTTCTTGTTTGTTTGTTTTTAACCGTGATATTAGTAATTTCTTTTCTTTTTAAAAATCATTTTATTCTCCTACTCCCACCACCAGAGGGCAGTGATGCCCCCCTCCAAAAAACAAAAACAAAAACAAAAAAAAAGGTGATTAAAAATCATTTTGTTGGGGGCTCGCACAGCTCTTTATCACAATTCATATATCCACCCATGTGTCAAGCTCATTTGTACATTTGATGCCATCATCATTTTAAAGACATTTTCATTCTACTTGAGCCCTTGTTATCAGCTTCATTTATTTATCTCATTTATTTATATCATTCATTTATCTCATTTATTTTTCTCTCCCTTCTTACCTGTTCTTCCTCCTGAACTCTTGATAATTTATAAATTACTATTTTTTCATGGTTCACACTAACTGATGTCTCCCTTCACTCACTTTTCTACTATGTATCCCCTGGGAGGGAATTATATGTACATCAGTGTGATCAGTTCCCTCTTTCTCCCCCCACTTTTCCTTCCCCATCATGGAAGGGGTTTCATTATTGATCCTGAGGGGTTTATCTGTCCTGGATTCCCTGTATTTCCAGTGCTTATCTGTACCCTTGTACATGCTGTTGTCCAGCTGGATTTGTAAGGTAGAATTGGGGTCATGATAAAGGGGGTGGAAGCATTAAAGGACTAAAGGATAGTTGGATATCTCATCAGTGTCATATTTCACCGGCTGCTTGTCTCTTCCTTGCGTCCCTTCTGGAAAGAGAAGTCCAGTTGTCTACAGATGGACTTTGAGTATCCACTCTGTACTCCCCCTCATTCAAAATGATATGATTTTTTTTTGTTTTGGATCCCATCGATACCTTGTGATCTCCCCATCAGCCTTCTTCACCACATTTGTTTCAATTTGAACCTGTCAGGGAAGTTAAGCTTCACAGAATGCCAGATTATTAGAACAATGTATTACTACATTGAGGGAGTACTTGAGTAGCGACCCAAGACCTTTCTGCTACCTTAATACTTAGCATATAAATATATTGACATAAATCTATTTCCCTCATTGTATATATAATTTGTATATTTCCCTGCCTATATATAGACCTCTATAAGTGCCCTTTGCCTCCTAGTTCTTTCCTCAATTTCCTTTTATTTTCCATCTTGAGTTTATTCTTCTGGGCTTTCTGTTCATTTCCATTGGTCTGAGTATCTATAGTCATACCAATACCATACTGATTTGATCACTATGACTGCATAATAGCTTCTAAAGTAAAACAAGCCTTCCCACTTGGTCCTTCATTTTGAGGAGTTCTCTTCTAATTCTGGGCATGTTCCTTCTCCATATGAAGTTGGTAATCAGTTTTGCCAATTTTTTAAAGAAAGATAATGGTATTTGCATTGGGAGAGCATTAAACTTATATAGTGCTTAGGGCAGAACTGACATTTTTCCTATGCTGAGTCTTCCAACTCACAAGCATGGGATATTCTTCCATTTGTTGAGTTCACTCTTGGTTTCTTGTAAAGGTGTTCTGTTGCTTTTCTTGTGCAGATCTTTTGTTATTTTCTTTAAGTCAGGTATATCCCTAGATATTTCAATATGTGCTTAGCTATTGTGAATGGTACCTTTTTTGATCCCTTCTTCTGTGGTTTTGTCCAATGAGTATAGCAATCTGACAGACTTCTGCTTGTTGATTTTATATCCTTCCACTCTGTCATATTCTTCTATTGCTTCCAGTACTCCCTTTGTGGAGCTCTTGGAATTTTCTATATATAACATCATGTCATCCGCACATTATGGTAACTGCACCTCTTCTTTCCCCAGATGAATACCTTTGAAGTCTTTTCTTTGCTTCATCGGTAATCTAAAACCTCAAGTACGATGTTAAATAAGACTGGGTACAATGTTAAATAAGACTGGGTACGATGTTAAATAAGACTGGACATCCTTGTCTGGTCCCATTTTTCTTTTCTTTTCTTTCGTTTTTTTTTGGAGGGGGGGGGCATCACAGCCCTCTGGTGTCCATCGGAGCTACCCAGTGCTGCTCCTGAGAGCTGCCGCTGGATTTGAACCTTCAAACCCGTGGGCCGTAGTCCCACACTCAACCACTTACGCCACCGGGGCTCATACCCTTTCAGTGGGATTGTTTTTTCTTTTTTCCATTGACTACCATGTTGAATGTTGGTTTCTCATATATAGCTTGATTATGTTGAGGAATTTCCTTTCCATTCCTATCTTTTTGAATGTCTTAAAAAGGAATTGGTGTTGGACTTGTCAAATCCTTTTTCTGTATCTATCAATATTATCATGGAATTTTAGTTTTCTTGTCAATATATTCAATGATACTGGTGGTCTTTTGTATGTCGAGCAATATCTGCATCCCTGTTATGAATCCTGTTTGGTCATGGTGAATTATTTGTTTTATATATTTCTATTCTTTTGTCCATTATTTTGTTAAGGATTTTTGCATTGATATTCATTGGGAATATTTGATCTGTAGTTCTTCATTCTTGTGGGGTGCTTCCCTGGTATAGGTATCAGAGTTATACTAGCTTCATAGAAAGAGTTCAGGAGTTTGCCATTTTGTTCTGTGTTCTGGAAGAGTATATGTAGGATTGATGTCAGTTTGTCCCTAAACTTTTGGTAAAATTCTCCTGTGAAGTTGTCTGGTCCAGGGGATTTTGTTGTTGTTGTTGTTGGCAATCCCTTGATAACCTTATGTATTTCTTCTATTGCTAGGGGTCTATTGCTAGATGTATGTTGAGATTTTTGATGTTTATCTGGCATAGTCTAGGGAGAAATTGTTTGTCCAAATAGCTTGTCCATGTCTTTCAAGTTGTTGCAGTCATTGGAGTACAGGCTGTAATAATGTGTAATTATCCTTTTGATTTCATTAGGATCCATTTTAATGTCCCCTGTTTCATTCCTCATCTGTACTATTGAAATTTGTCCCTTCCTTTCTTTGGTTAGGTTTGCTAGTGGTCTGTCTGACAGTTTTGTTAGTCCTTTAAAGAATAAGCTTTCACTGCATTTTTCCTTAGTTTTTTTTTGTTTTCCCTTTCATGAATTTAAGCCCTTATTTTCATTATTTCTGTTCTTTTGCTATTAGTAGGATTGTCCTGTTGACTCTGCTCTAACAGTTGCAAGTTTTGTGTCAGCATATTCATAAGTCTTTTTCTTTTCATGCATGCATGTATTGCTATCAAACTTCCTCTGATAACTGCCTTTGCAGTTTCCCAGCCATTTTGGTATCATATTCTCATTCTCATTGGTTTCTAGAAACTGGTTGGTTTCTAGAAACTCATTGGTTTCTGATTTCATCTCTGATCTGGGCCAGTGCCCACTCCTTTTGCAATTGAGAATTATTTATCCCCCAATTATTTGTCCTTGTCTTCTTAATTGTCCTTTTTTGGAGTTCCGGCCCTAAGGGATAGTGGTCCATGAGAGAATCTGTACAATCTGTATATGCCTGAATTTACACAGATTTGACTTCTATTGGGTCAAATTGTCTAATCCTAGTATTTAGATAGGGAGCTTCCTTGTTATGATTTTTTTCCTGTGATCTTTCTTGGAGAGTGGTATATGAAAGTCAATTTCTGTAACTGTTGAGCCTGTGGGGTTTTTTTTTTCATCATTTAGAGTGGCAAATTTCATGGGTCTCTCATTGGGTATGTATATATTTATTATGTTCACTGGTTCTTGGGCTACTGTTCCCTTGAGCATTATATAGTGCCCCTCCTTATCTCTTTTTATGGCTTGCACCTTAAGTTCAATTTTCTCTGAAATAAGATTGCAACTCCTGCTTTTTAAAAATTGCCATTTGTTTGGTATATTCTTCTCCAGCCTTTGAATCTCAGCTTATGTTGGTCTGTTATTTTGAGATGTGTCTCCTGTAGACAGAAGATTGACAGGTTGTGTTTTCTAACCTAGTCTGCTAGTCTCTGCCTTTTAATGCCTAAGTTCAGTCCATTGATATTTAGGGTTATTACATTCTTCTGTGGACTCTGAGATGGCATCTTGTACCTTTTGTATTGGGTGTTTTCTACCTCCTTTTCTTATCCATGTGTGTTGTGTGTATTTCATTCTTGTCTTCTTTCCATCCTAACCCAATGCTATCTTTGGGGCTGTTTTCTCTTTGTTGCTCTCTGAGTAGGCTTGTTCTATGTGGTGGTGTCTGATTTGTGTTCAGTGAGTGTTGTTCTTCTGCTCATACAGCTCAGCAAAATCTTTTGTAGGGCTGGGTTTCTTTTAAAATATTCTTTGAATTTTTACTTACCTGGGAAGACTCTAACTTCTTCATCTATCCTGATCGATAATGTGACTAGGTAGATTATTCTTGGGTTTGCATTATTCCCATGCAATTTTGGGGATATGTTGCTCCACTCTTTCCTCTGAGCAAATTCTTATCTGGGTTCCTTTATAGGTTGCTGCTTGTTTTTCCCTAGCTGCTCTCATGATTTTCTCCTTTTTCTCTAAGTTGAATAGTTTAGCTATTATATGCCTTGGGGCTTCTAGGAATTCAATCTAGGTGGTGTTCTTTCAGCTTCCTGAATGATTGCCTGATTTTCATTCATTAAGCTGGGGAAGTTTTCCTCTGAGAATTCCCTCACTATTTTTACTGTTGACTTCTTTGCTGTGTCTTGTTTAGGTAATCCAATTATTTGAATGCTGTTCCTCTTCATAACATCAGATATGGATCTCAGTTTTCTTAAGCGTCTGTGATGATCTTATTTGACTGCCTTTCCCATTTGTTGATGTCGGCCTGGTTATCCTCTAAATCAGTGCTGAGATTCTCTGCCTTCTTATGCCTGCTGGTGAATGTGATTTTGCTACTGGATTTTGTTAGCTAGATCCCTTAGATCTTGTATTTCACTTTGGTGTGTGGCCATTATCTTTTCTACTATTTCATTCTTTTTATGTATTGTTTTCTTCATATCTTGTGTAGCTCCAAGCAGCATTCCGAAGTTTTGTTCCCCCCACCCCCCACACCCCCCGGGGCAGATCAATGTCTGCTTCTTCTATGTGCATCGTTAGGTCCAGGACGTCTTCCAGCATTACCTTTTGTTTCTCTTGTGTTTTCATTGAGGCTGTTGGGGGTGATTGCTGTTTGTGTTGTGTTGTCTTAAAGGAGACTGTCACCATTTTCCAAAGAGTTGAAGAGCACTGGGTTCTCTCTTTGGGAGACTCTTAGGAATGCTTCTTTGAACTGCCTGCAGTTAATTGTACTGTGGGATTGGGCTACCACTTTATCCTCCTGTGGTTTCACTCTTTCCCTAGCCAACCAGTATTATGTTATTTGGAGGGAAAGTTAGATGGTCCTCTCAGGGAATGTTGATTGGGTGCTTGTGGACCCATGAGGATGGTGCTACACTGGCTGATCTCACATGAAGTTGTGGTGCTGTGCTCACAGTGGCTTGGGGTCCTGCATAGGATGTGAGGGGGTGCCTGCTGCAACGGAGTTATGCAGAATATAGGTGGGTGTGCCCGCTTTGATGTAGAACATCATGGGTGGTGGACAGAATTGCCTTAGTTGACTAGATTGCTGCATAAGTTGGGCAGAGATTCCTACAGCAGTGTGGAGCACTGGAGAGTGTCTTCAGAACTGCCTTAAGCCATTTGAGGCACGACAAGTGGGAGGAAGTTCCTTTAGCCACGTGGAATCACATAGGATGGGTAGGGGCTCCTTCAGCAATGTGGAACACTGTGAAAGGCGGGCAGAGGTTCCCCCAGCCAAGTGAAGCACCCTCAAAGGCAGGTAGGATTTTACCCAACTGCTTAATGGTTCACATTCCCCTGTGAAAGAGAGCAACCTGGCAGTCAGCAGTAGTGTGGGAGAGGAAGGAAAAAAACAAAAGAAAACAACCTGTAGCCCACTGAGTCTGTGGAGGGATAGAGAGAAGAGAAAGGAACAAAAGTAGACATTTAGCTAAGCCTGATCGCCTTGACTGTGGGGTTGGAGCAGTGTAAACACTGCCCAGAGTCAAGGGCAAGCTGTGGTTGTGTAGAAATACAGCTCTTGGGCCAGCTAAAGAAATCTGAGTCTGGGCTGAGCCCTGGTGGCGTAGTGGTTGTGCGCGGGACTGTGGCCCACTGGGATGGAGGTTTAATTCCCGCTCACAGGAGTAAAGGCTGGGCCTCCTACTCCCACCACCAGGGCAGTGATGCCTTAAAAAAAAAAAAAAGAAATCTGAATCTGGCCAAGACTGTGGCTGGGCTACGGTTAAGCTTTAGCTGGTCTCCACAATGATAAGCCAAAAGCATACAGATCCTCAAAACTAGTGGATGTGTCTACTTATCATTATGATACCCCTCCTATGACCTGACAGTGTTGAATATCCCTCTCAGTTACTCTCCTGTGTTGATTTCTGTGGAGTCCCTCTGGTATGGGTTATTCAGTCTCTGGCCTGCCAGAAGGAAACATTAGTAATTTCTTAGACCTCTTTTTTCTTATCTTTGATTGTTCTCTTGTAAGAACAAAACAAGAGTTTTTTCATATCCAGCTTCAGAATCAATTTTTTAAAATTTTTTCTATTTTTTTAAGGTGTCTGCTCTCTAAATGTCTTTAAAAATTTTTTTTATCCATGCATGCTTGATTAGTTTGTTTTGTTGTTACCTCAAAGAGTGGAGCATATCTTCAAATGTCCAGTGATACTTTAGTGATTTAAGAATGGTAGCATGAGCAGTGATTATTGACGGGTGCTATTTGCTGTAGATAATTCAAAAGAAGGTGGAAATAACACACAGCAATGGTACCAAAAAGAACTAGTTGACATTCCACCATTATATGAGATAGTATGTGAGCAAGAAACAATGTTGTTAAAGAAAGAAATTAAAGCTGCACTGAAAGCTGTAGCCAAAAACAAGGCGCCAGGAATTAATGGAATACCAACTCGACTATTTCAACAAGATGATGAAGCACAGAAAAAAACCCATTCGTCTTTGCCAGGAAATTTGGGAGGCAGATGCTTGGTCTAGTAGAGATACAGATCTGTGCCTATTGCAAAGAAAGGTGACCCAACAGAATGTCTAAACTCTAACACTGTGACTTATATCTTGAGCAAGTAAAATTTTGTTGAAAGTTCATCCAAAAGAGTTTGCAGGAATACTTTGTCAGGATGCTGCCAGAGGTTCAGAAGAGTATACAGAATAAGTGACATCACTACTGATGTCAGATGATTCTTAGCTCAGAGCTTTGATCAGCAGAAAGAGGTTTATTTGTGTTTTATTGACTAGGCTAAAGAATTCAACTATGGTACTGGGAACCCAAGTGGAGGGAGGATGTTTTGAGAGCGATGATGGCAACAAGTGTGCAATTCTGGGCTGCATACAATGGATGTATGTACTGATCATGATGGGAGTTGCATGAGCCCCTAATAAAATGATTTATTTTTAAAAAGGTGGGGGAAAAGAGGTTATACCAAGGACTCAAGTAGGAAATATTTGGAAATGAAGATGACAGCACATGTACAAATATGCTTGATACAAATGATGTATGGAATGTTATAAGTACTAGAAGGGCCTCCAATAAAAGCATTAAATTAAAAGAATTCAACTATGTGGATCCTAAAACACTATGGATAACCTTGAGAAAAATGGGAATTCCAGAATATTTCCTTATGCTTATGTAGAACTTGTGCTTTGATTAAGAGGCAGTTGTGCGAACAGAACAAGGGAGTACTGCCTCGTTTAAAACACAAAAAAAGTATGCATCGGGGTTGTAATTTCTTACGATATTTACTCAATATGTATGCTGAGAAAATCATCAGAGAAGGTGTATTATATGAATGCAGCCTCAGGATTGAAGAAAGGCTTATTAACAACCTGAAATATGCAGATGACATATCCTTGCTTGTTGACAAGGAAGAGGACTTGAAGCACATGCTGATGAAGCCCTGTCTTGGAAGAAGACAGAGCACTCCTTAGAGGCAAGGATAGCGACACTTGTATATTTTGGACATATGGTCAGGTAGAGATAAGTCTCTGAAGAAGACTTTTGGTAAACTAGAGAGGTAGTGAGAAGGGGAAGGCCCTTAAGGAGATGGATTAATATAGTGGTTGCCACAGTGGGTTGAAGCATGGGAACAATTGTGATGATGGTCCAGGACTGGGCAGTGTTTCATTCTGTTGGACACAAGGTTGCTGTGGGTCAGAACGGACTCAATGTCAAGGAACAACGATAACAACAACAATGGGGTGGGTGACCTAGCTGTTTTGTGTCATGACAATTCCCATGCCAGCATCAGTAGAGTTTTCTCTTTGGCTAATCAAGTTATACACTAAAGAATGTCCAGTCTCTATCCTGTCAAATGTAAGCCTACCTCAATGTGTAGTATGCATAGTTTGATCTACTGCACCCCTCTATTGAGGGTGGCATCTCATAGTACTGTGCATGGTGTCCTTTCTGGTGCAATGCCACTGGACAATAAACTTCACGTGAAGTGCCTGATGATGGATTGCATGTGTATTGAGTCTTCTATAAAATACCACACCAAAGGGAATTGGACATGCCCTACTCAGGTTGGCCATGTTTTAAAATAACAAAAGACAAACACATCCCCCCCCCCCAGGAAAATCATGTTCATAGGTAACAAGCAATGACAATTTATCTTTTGAATGTGTGTAGTGAAGGATACATGCTTGACAAGGCTCTTTCATGCATAATCTTTGTTAACATTAACTGAGTGATTGGGTGGGAGTGTGCAAATAAGGTGTTGGGGACTGTAATTTGGGGATTCGTCAGTTTTGCCATTCTTCTAGGTATGAGAGTTATCTCAGGATCAGAAACAGAAGAATCTCCTGACTGTCAAGAAAGAATATTCAACAGAGTCTGAGATTCCCATCTAAAGTAGTGTCATCAGCAGAGCCACTAAAAGCCACAGCACTGAGACCACGAGACAGAACAGAGGAGAAGTAGCAAGATTATGAGACAGAGTCGTGGACTCCCTGACGCATAGCACAAGGCAGAGGACGAAGGATCATGATGCTGAGAGGCTGAAGTCCAGAGAGAGAAGTGGTTTTGCAGAGGAACTGAGAAAAGGTACTGCTGTAATAAAAGACTGTATTTTTAGGATTTTCTGATCTTGACTAGTGGTAACCTGTTAGCTTCCCTTAAAAAGCCCCCATGAACTGACAATTGTCTCGGAGTTCTCTCTAGCCATTGCAATATAGTATTAAATCTAGCATAAAAGTAGAGTGCAGGCATAGGAAAACCCTGGGGGGAACGGTTGGTGTCATAATAGGGTAAAGGATGTTGGGAAGTTGAGGCATGTCTTATTTCTGCCCTGTGACTGTCACCTGATGTGGCATAGGATTCTGTAGGATTCTTCTTCTTCCTTCTGAAGCCAGAGGAGGTCAGAGGTGTCAGGTCCCCATGACATTTTCTCAGCAAGACCCATGAATAAGACTGAGGTCTGAGGTCAATGTCTGCTTCCGTTACTTCCTGTGTGATGTCCAGTGATCACAACCTCCCTAATATCAGTTCTCACCGCTCTAACGGGAATTAAAATGTATGCACAGTTTACTGCACGAAAGGGTATAAAGATATTATTCCTAAATGTCCAGAATATTTTACAAATGCATAAAATAAAGACCGATCTCCTTTTAAGGAGGGACTCAATAATCTAGTATTGAGCTCTGGGTCAAGTTCTGTAATAGGCATGTGTGAGTCTGGTTTTCCATGTCCTTCTGTTTACAGTATCAGCTTCTCATTTTTCTTAAATGCCTATAATAACAGAATATGATTTAAACAAAAGTACAGAGTGCCCCTATTATTAGCCTAATGATAACTAATTACAAATATTTTCAATGTACTGTGCAGGTGAATTTTGCCATCTTTTTCACAGGTCATGGATTTTTATTGAATCATTTAAATTTTAATTCCAGGTTCATTTCATATAATTTGTAACTGTTCATGCAGAACAGCTTGGCAAAATAGAAATGAAATTCTAGCCAGTTTGGACAATTCTGTTTATTGCCTTCTGCTTCTACATTGTGTGAGATAATCTAATATTCATGAGCTCAAAGAGCCAAATACAATTATAATCTTGTCTTGGCTCACATGAGATTGTATTTGATATTACAGGCTCCGTGTGAAAAGGGAAGTATGTAATTTTAAGTTTCCTTCCTTAAAAGATAGCTTATGTGATCTTCTTGAGTATGTGCAGTAATCAGTTAAATATTATATATTGATTCTTATGTTGAATTGAATGGCCTCAATAGATCTCTAGAAGGTGACTTTTGAATCATTTGATCTCTTTTTCCATCTACACTGTGATTTTCATGTCTAAACTTGTAATTACAATATTTATTTCAGTTGCCTAGAAACTTTTTAAAGGGAACTTGAAGAGATGGGAGAAAGAATACTTCATAAGTGTTCTGTGCTCTTTCTGGACTGTTCAAAAGGATATTTTGAAGATATATTTTTGAAAAATACGTGGATGCTTTTCAATTTGAGATTTTCAGATCTAGTGGGAAAAGAGTCTTGGAGTCTTATGGAGTCTCGATAGAGAGCCATATGGATTAGAAGCACATTTTATCATAGATCATAATCATGTTTTTAAACTGCTAATTTTATCTGTTTTGAATATATCTTAAACTGTTCAGTTGGTTAATTATGTAGCACTTTTAAGAATAGCAACTGAGTATCTAGTTGGTGTGAGAAAGTACCATCAGGAACTTTTGTTTGGATACTAGTTTTGAGCCATTGTAGCTAATATTGCCGTCTACCCATCAGATGCTACAGGGTTGATCATGACTCGTGATGACTCCATTTACAACCTGACAAATCATTGTCCTCTATCATAACATTTTTACCATCAATGGTATCTCAGATCCACAGTTAGGACTAGTATATACAGGCCCTTCCTTAATTTTGTGGGAAAATTCCATTGTCTTTTAATTCCAGTTTCTATAAGTTTTCCATGCCCCCTTGCATCTTGAGTGCATTCTAACCTCGGAGGCCCATCTTCCTACACGATACCATTCGTTTTTCTGTGGATTTCACTGGATATTTTCAGAAGCAGATCACCTAGCATTTTCTCCTAGTCTGTCTTAGAATTCTGCTGAGATTTGAAATAGTAATGGCATAACATCCACATTCATAGCAATATGCAAGCTACGACAATGTGACATAGGGCAGACAGGAGGTGGTAGATTTTACCTCTCCTTATCTGAACTGTGTGGCACATGGGATTCTAAGCTCTTGGCATTAAGATGACTCGTCCTGTGGTCCAGACACTTTCAGTGTTCACATATTTTACAGAGTAAGGCGATAAGGACCCAGCATGACATATCTGGGGAGAGTAGGTGATGAGACTCAGACACAAATGCAGACATCTGGCCTGAGAGCCCATGCTGGTCATCACTCTGCAAGAGCTGAGGTTTCCAGCCCTCCTGCATCAGTCTGGAGAAAGCAGTGAAGTTGAAGGAAGCACATAAACTAATATATATTTTTTAATCCAGCTACAATTATTTGGCTTCAAGCAAGTTTTACAAATTCTACATGGCTGAGATGTAGCACCAAATGCCCTGGAATTCATAACTCACTCACTTATTTTCCTCCAGCATACAACATTGAAGCCTATTGTGTGTGCTAATGACAGCTGAGCTTAGGGAGAGGAATGCTGGGATAGGAGTTGGACTGCTCACTGTAATGTTTTTGGTTCAAAACCACCAGCTACATACCAGGATAAAGATGAAGCTATCACATCAGGTAAAGATTTATAATCTCAAATTCCCAAACAGGGTAGTTAGGGTTCTAAACTGACTCAATGGCAGTGAGTTTGGCTTTTGGTTTTGATCTTAATAAGAAGGTCAAAGAGGTTGCAAGATCTTGCTAGAATTCTTTAAGTGTGTTTTAGTTGTTGAAAGATTATGTAGTAAAAAATATTTAGATTGGCCCTGTGAAAATCAAACACTTGAACAAACACTGAGGTAGGAATCAGTGTAGGTTTCTTAATGGGAGAGAGATAGTCTTTAAAAGTGAGATGCCTAGCCTATCATGTTTTTTGTTGTATTTTACCATTTATGCTTTTAAATATTTTTTAAGGAATGTTCCACCCCAGGAATTGTTCAAAATGTGCACTACGTGCTTAAAACAGCAATCAATATTGTTAAAATTCTCATGTAGTACAATAGCTGATTTTAAGATAAACTTCAATGGCAACAGTTCCTTAAGAAACAGTAGCTTAATCTGGATCTGTGTATCTATGTATCTATCTATCTATCTATCATCTATCCACCTATCTATCTTCTATCTGTCTATTTATTTTTGCTCATGCAAAATCATATGTGGGTCTGGCCATGTCTTTAGGGCAGTTGATGCTGTGTGATGGTCTGCGATCTAAGGCACATTCATTTCACTGCTGCTTCACTCATCACTGAGCCAGGATAATCAAGGTCTGGAAAGACTTCAGCACTTAGATGCTTTTGCCCCCAAAGCAATATATGCCACTTCCTCTCAGAAGGCACTGATTAGTACTGGTCATCTGAACAGATCTATTTGCATGGGGGATGGGGAGTACATGTAAGGCTGGAAGGGGAGGAAACTAAATATGAAAGTTTGACATTTCTATCATATGTAGTTAGCTATTTCTAGATGAGTAAACAGGAAGTGAGCAAGCACATTTATAAGTTTTTATAAATGTTTTAAGCACATTGATAGGATTGTCTCTAGTCATATATTGAAAAGCTAAAATTTAGTCTGGTTATAAATAGATTAAGGAAATATTTTCCTATTGTTTGGTTGTTTGTTTTTAGTTTGAACAATGGTTTTTCATGCATGGCCTGACAATTTGGGAGACAATAAGGTTTTTTGGGTGTGCAGTGCATGTTCGGCTATATCCTTGGTCTCTCCTTACTCAAAGCCACCCTCTGTCCCCACATGTGACATCCAAAAATGTCTCAAGTATCCTTTGGGAGCAAACTTGCAATAGATTGAGCACCACTTCTTTAGACTCTTGCTTATGTAATTTACAGCCCCAAGCCTTAGCATTAATACATATTGTTGTTAGATGGCATCAAGTCAGCTCTGACTCACAGTGCCCTGATGTACAACAGAATGAAACACTGCCCGGCCCTGAGCCATCCTCACAATGGCTGTTCTGTTTGAGCCTATTCAGTCAACCTCATTGAAGGGTTCCCCTTTTCCTCTGCCCCTCTACTTTACCAAGCTTAATGTCCTTCTCCAGGGAATGGCCTTTTCTAATAGCATGTACAAAATGCCCAAGGCAAAGTCTTGCCATCTAAGAAGACTTCAGGCTGTCTCCTTGCATGAAAATTTTGCTCTTTTTTCCCCTGGGAATCCATGGCATATTCAGTATTCTTCACTGACAACAAAATTCAGGTGCGTCATTTCTTCTTTGGCTTTCCTGATCCAGTGTCAAGATTTTACTGCAAATGAAATGATTAAAAAATACCATAGCTTGGGTCAGGCACACTTTTTACCTTAAAGTGACATCTTTGTTGTTGTTGTTTTTTTAACACTTTAAAGAGACCTTTTAAAGCAGGTTTATCTAATGCAATAAGTCATTTGATTCTTGGACTTCTATTTTTATGGAGATTGTTTGTGGATACAAGTAAAATGAAGTCCTTGACAACTTTAATCTTTTCTCACTTTACTTTAATATTGTTTGCTGGTCTAGTTGTGAGAATATTTTTTATTTATGTTCATTTGTGACCCATATTAAAGGCTTTGGTCTTTGATCTTCATTCATATGTTCTTCAATTCCTCAAGTTTCCAGCAAGCAAGGTTGTGTCATCTGCAGATCTCCAGTGGTTAATGAGCTTGCCTTTGCTTCTCAGATTATTTGTTTATCCTATGTGTGCATGTATTCTGGTTTATGCAGCACTGTAATAGTAAAATAATTGGAGCACCAAGATTTTAGATGCTATATATGAAGAAACAAATTGAATGAGGTTCCACTAAAGGTCCATATCGCAAGGTAATTAAATGAGAAAAAGAAGCTAATCAAAGTCTTTGCTCTCCAGATAGAAAAATTCAGTCAGGGACTTAATTGAGCAACTCCTATGTGCCAGGCACTGTTGTGGTTAGACAGCATACAAAGATAACGAAGAAAAATTCATATTTGAGCTTTTTAATGCTCTGATAAATGGACATAAATTGCTTCTGTAGAAGATGCTTCCCCCGCAGCCTTTTCAGAAAGTCTATAGGAATTCGACAACTGAAAGGAAGAAAAAGCAGGAAACAATGGGTCAAAGAAAACACTGGATTTTATTTCTGAGTCACCACAGGAATTATTTGACTTAAAAATGAAGAACTACAGGGCAGCTCAAGAATGAGATTCTGAGCTGTGAGAAGAAACACTTGTGGGGGGTGGGGGGGAAGCCACTAAGCCCATAACATGTAGGCAGGTGCTGTTTGATGCATTAGAAGAGACAGAAACATCTCTCACTCAACAGGGCTCTCTAGTGCTGATTCAAATAGATCTGATCAAAGTGAAAGAAGAAAATCTACTTCAAAAAGACCTTTCAGATGAAAAAAATAGCTCAAGCTGTGTGTCTCTGAAGCAAAAATTAAGAATTATAAGTACACAGGTATGAAGCATGGCCCTTTTCATGACTGTGATTCCCTAACATGTGGGGTGCTTGGAAGTTCAGTGGGCAACTCATTTGCCCCAGTTTTGAACTGTGGTCTACTTGGAAATAATTCACTTTGACTTCTATCTTTTCCATTTGAATACCTAAATTTTTCTCAGTAAACTACAAGACAAAATTCTTTTTTTTTTTTTAGGATGTAAGACATTGAAATTAGCACACACTTGCCTTAATAATTGGCTAATAAAATGACTGACTATAAACTATGCCCTGTCTAGTCCTCTGTCTTTGTTCTTTAAGCCTCTGTGTGTGCCACTACAGATTATTATTAAAATAAAGCATGGCTTACGTCACTTGTTTGGAAATGAAAGCATGCAATGATAATTTTCTCCAATAGGTGGGACTGGACCTGAGTGCTTCTTTACTCTTCAGTCTGAATTAGCTGTAGACTTTATTTGTACCATGGTGCACTTTCTGTCATCAACACTCACTGTCAGGCCTTGGCCGGTCTCTGTATTGTCTCCACCACTCATGTGCTCTCCCCTCTAGACATGTCCCACTTCTCACTCAGCCTGAAATTGTCATCTTGGTTTGCTGTCCTGATCAAACTCTTCCATCCAGTGTTTCATGTTCAAAGGCAGCCCCTCCTTCCACTCTGCTATTTACCTCTAGGCCAGCACTGAGAGTTGCAGCCTACCATATAAAGGTCAGGAAATCTGGTCTTCTAGTAGCTATGCATTAGGCTGCCTACTGAGTCTTTCCTCAAGGGCTTTCTTCTCCCATAAAGTGTTACAGTCTCAACCTATACAGTAGAAAATGGGACATCTCCTCATAGAAAGATTGCAAGGGAGGAATGAGTCAACCAGGGTGAAGTATAGCACTGATGAAATGCACACTATTCTGATTCCTTGAGGTTTCCTCACCCACCAATAGCATGATCCCAGTCCTGCCTTTCACTGAGAGCTAGGATGGAGGATGTATACAGGTACAGATAAGAGCTCAGGACACATGGAATCCAGAGTAGATCAACCCCTCAGGAACAGAAAGGGGAGTAGTTATACAAGGAGGGAAGGGGGAGATAGGGACAGGAGGGGGGAAGAAACCACAGGGGAAAGGAGACAGTGGTCAGTGAATAATAATTTATAATTTATCAAGAGGTCACCAGAGTGGGAGGGGAGAGGAGGAAAAAGGAGTTGATACCAAGGCTCGAATAGAATATAAATGTTTAGATAATAGTGATGGCAACATTTGCACAAATATGCTTGCTACAGTTATTGTATGGATTGTTATAAGAGCTGTACAATAAAGTGATCTTAACCCAAAATAGAAAGAATGACAGCCTTCAAATGCACTGGCAGAATTTTACCTTTTCCTATCATGTTGGAAGCACCTCGGTGGCAATGAGTTTCATTTTGCGAAGGGCATTCATTCCTCACTCTGACACACACCTCCTCCTCATTTCCCCCTGATGACATGTGACAGATCCAATTTGACAACTCTTGCAAGAGCATCCATTGAAAAACCAACATCAAGGAAATCAATGTGCAGGAAGGACAGCTTAAACAGAGTCAGGGAACTTGAAGTAAGAGTTTTAGGGAGAATTTCCTGGTAGCTTCATGACTTGGCTGAATTTCTCATCGTGGAGGCTGTGGTGTGTGACTCAAGAGAACCCTCTCTGCAATGAATTCCACAAAAAATTCCAACTGGAAGCCTGATAAGTTTCAAGAAGTTAGCCCACCCTCCCCGACCTCTGCATCTCAAGAAGACTGCTGACAGTTTGCCATTGAAAGGACGAGAACACTGCTAATCTTCCAGATGAAAAGAAGTGTTCCAGAAGATGTGGTGTGAGTGACAGCCACAGGGAAAACGACTTGGGAAGGCAGTGATCAATGATGTCTCTGGCCCAACCACATTGCAGTCATTTAAAGGCTAGGGTCCAGGGTAGGAATGTAACCAGGTGGGCATCTCAGCTCTGACACTTGGAGGTTATGCAGTCTTCCATTCTGTACACCTTTTCAAGTTTTCATCTTTGAAATTTGGTAAGCATCGATTAGAATAAAACCTGTTGAGCAGTTGTACAATGTCCAGCCTTTCTGTCTGTAGTGATGACTTGTGCTTCTTCTAGGGCAACTCTCAGAGCGTTGAAAGCACGTACTTTGAGTCCAATGAAAGTATATTTAAGCTCCAGACCTGTCTCTCCCAAATGTGAGTTTGTGATGATGCTGGATAACCTTTTGAGCCTAAGTGTTCTCATCTTTAGAAGAAGCCTAATAGCAATATGTCTCAAGGGGTTTTCCACGGATCAAGAAACATTGCATATGTGGCTCCTGAAATATTTCTGGCACAAATTAAATGAAAAAATGATATCTAATGACATTAGGACTCCAGCAATTATGTAAGATTATTTTTCCCTCTGGAAGAATTAAAGTGCACACAAAAAATATAGCAGCCCCTAATATTGATGCTTTCTACTCTCATAAAGATGTGCATCCTCAGAAATCTACCAGGGTGGCTCTGTCATGCTGGATCACTGTGAATCCAAATGGACTCACTGATAGTGATTCCATCTAACGAGCCAGATACTGAGCTAGACACTAAGGAAGTGCAAAGATAAATAAGATATAAGGCCCGTCTTCAAAAGGCTCACAGGCTCTTGGGATAAGCAGAGAGTATAATAGTGTAGCTGCAAAATGGTGCAAGAAGTGATTCGTTCTCATATGAGAAAGTCATAAGTTGTAGGAACTGGAATCTTGAAGAACACGTATGTTATCCATGCTAACTAGAGAAACAAATTCATTGACACTCATGTTTGAGAGAGAGCTTTCTATCCTAGAACAACTGTGTTTTGAGAAATACACCAGCACTCTCTAGATCAAGTCCATGCGTTCGATATTAGACCACATGTCCAATTCTAGTTCATAAATTTCTCTTTAGACTCACACAGCGATGTGATGAGGCCAAATGCAGGAAGATCACAGACCAGTGGGTGGAAAGTCTTGTGGATCCAGTGGTGGTGGGAGCATCTCAATGTTGGCATGGGTCTCCACGTGGCTCCTCCAGTTCCAGTGCTCTGGCTTCCATCAATGTGGCTCAATGTGGTTTGTCTGCTTCCCATGACAGAGAGAGAGAGCGAGAGAGAGCCCCACCTCCAGGAAGAAGGAGAGGAAGTTCCCAGAATCCTCATGAGAAGGTGTTCCCCTCCAAAAAGCATCATCAAGCTGTGACCCCCTTGGCAGACTAGACTCTGCCTCATTCATTTTTAATATTCTCAAGTTGATATAAGATTATATAACGTCACAACAAGTACCACCTCAAAGCCAAAAACATCAAAGGCTAGGTGTCTTAGGAAGTTGGACTGGCTGTCCAGTAAATCTAGACGTGAAATTCTTATGTTCTTGAAGTACACAAAAGTCTGGTATTGTTGAAGAACAGCTAATTTGATATGTGTGTGCGCCATATGTTTGTATTGGGTGTCAATTATTGTAAACGGTTGTATATTGTTTTTTGGATTTTTTTTCTTTTCCATCTTTATAATTCTTTTCCATTCAATTATATAGTTCAGCAAGCCCGATAATGGAGCCAAGGTGGCGTAGTTATACATTGGGCACCAAACAAAAAGGTCGGCAGTCTGAAACAACCAGGTGCTTTGATTGAGAAAGGCCAGGCTGTCAATTCTCATAGAGTTATAGTGTGAGGCACGCCCAGGGCAAGTTCTCCTCCGTCCTGTACAGTTGCCTGAGTCAGAAGTGATTCAACAGCAGTGAGAAGTCTCCTCGTGCCTTGCACAATATAAGCTTCATTGAAATTAATTCAACTGAAACTGCTTTTCCATTCAATTTTATCGTTCTAAATATCCTAAGTTTTATTGCCTTCTTTGCATATTTATATTTTGACAGAGCCATCATCATTAATATGCTTAGGTGTCATCTGCCAGAGTTTCAGAAGTAATAATGGCTTGCATTTTAAAATTCCCATCACAATTTACTTGGCTTTAGGTAATGCATCCTTCATACTTAAAAAAAAAAAAAACTTATGTAAAAGTTTCCAAGTCTTTGGTTCTGACTGATACTTATGAGGTTCCTTTTGGATACGGAGCAGTAACAAAAGGAGGCCTCCTCTCTCTTTGAGCATGGTGGTACACATTTGGAGAAGAAGCCATTTCTCTAGAAAAGGAGATAACTGATCCAGGTATGTGCACACATGCTAAAGGAAGAAGGATGGGAAGATTGATAATGAGTTTCCTCATCAAACAAACTCCACTGGATTGTCTAGTTCTAACCCACATCTTAAAAGTAGAAGAGGAGGAATAAGAGTTGGGGAGAAGGGAGAAAAGCAGGGGGGAAAAGGCAGAAAAAGGTCAAAAAGAAGAGCAAGAAAAGACAAAGAAGAGGAAGTAAGTACAATATCGCTCTTTACATCATCTCACATTTAGAATTTAATTAAGCCCAAGCCATACCTTCTTTCACTATTGCAACTTGAGGCTTTGATTTTTCTTCAGTTCTTTAAACGCGAGATAGAGTAAGCTTGTCTCTCCTTTTTGGTTTTATAACTCCAAGTCTTTGAATATTTCATCATGACACTTTGTCTTCTTGAACAACGAAGGAAGCATCACTAAAGATGGAAGTAATAACACATAGTACCCTCTCACCCCTGCCTCCACCCCTCACCCCTAATGGAAAACCGCTACGAAGAGAAGAGCTTTCATAGTGTGTATTTGTACTGCTAGGCCAACATGGAGTAATTCGCTCTCAGAGCACTCTGTGTTGTCACCAGGGAAGGTTCTGTCTGCTCACAGTGAATTTTTTTTGTAACGGCAGTTTTACTTGAACCCCGTTTTTTTTTTCTTGTGTGTGTGTGTGTGTGTGTGTGTGTGATGGCTGATTTCATAGAACAGTACGTGGCTGTGAAATTTTGTTTCCTGCTAAGGGAAAATGCCACAGAAACTGTTGTGATGTTGGACACAGCTTACAGCAATAGCACTATGGGGAAAACTCTAGTATATGTGAGGTTTTCTTTTATTTCCCAAAAGGTGAAATGTTGATTGATGGCAAACTTTGTTCTGGATGTCCATCAACTTCCTGAGTGAATGAAAATGTTGACAGAATTCATGCATTTGTGCTTGAAGACCCACGATGAACCATTGAAGATATGAGGAAGCTATATGGATTATTTTGGAACTCAGTCAGCGAATTTGAATAGAATATTTGGGAATGAGAAAGGTGACTAGGACATTTATTATGCCTCGGGTTCTGACTGACTATCAAAAAGATCAGCAACTGGAAGCATGCTGTTCTTTGAAAGAACAGCTTAGAAGAGACCCAGATTTTTTTTTAGGGGGGGGGCGCCATCACTGCTCTCCGGTGGTGGGTGTAGGAGGTCCAGCCCCACTGCTGGAATTGAATGTCCGTCCCAGTGGACCGCAGTCCCACGCACAACCACTACGCCACTGGGGCTCAGCCCCGAGACCCAGATTTTTTCCCAAGGTCTTTACTGCTTATGCCAGTGGACTGTACCATCAGCTCCCCCCCAAAACTCATCAAGTGAAATCAAAGATCAGGACAAGGATTATTTGTTCAATTGACGTGAGAGGGTAATGCATTTGAATTCATTCTCTCAGATCAGACTGTTTTTTTTCAGTTAAATACTTTTATTGAGAGCTCTTACATCTTCTTATCACAACCCATACAATCATTCATGTATCAAGTGCATTTATACATATGCTACCATCATCATTTTCAAAGCATTTTCTTTCTACTAGAGCCCTTTATATCAGCTCCTCATTGCCCCCCCACCTGCCTTCCCTCATGAACACTTGATAAGTTATATATTCATATTTTAATATTTTGAATTGTCTTCTATGACCCTTCATCCACTCTTCTATTGTTTGTCCCCCTGGGACGGGGTTACATATTGATCCTTGTGATGAATTTCCCCTTTCTCCTCTCATTTTCCCCTTATCCTCCTGGTATCTCTGCTCTCCTTGTTGGCCCTGAGGGGTTGGATTCCCTGCATTTCAGGCTCTTACCTGTAGCAGTGTGCATGCGCTGGCCTAATCCAATGTGTAAGGTAGAACTAAAGTCATGATGATGGTGGGAAGGAAGCATTAAGGAATTAGAGAAAGGTTGTGTGTTTCATCAGTGCTTATACCGCACTCTGGCTTATCTCTTTCTTGTGACTCTTCTGTGAGGGGATGTCCAATTGTCCACAGATGGGCTTTGAGTCTCCACTTCATGCCCCCCTCCCCCCACAGTTCACCAATTCACTTTGAGTATGATTTTGCCTTGGGTCTTAGATGCCTGATACCTGATCCCATTATTAATCAAGTTTTATATTTAGAGGTTCTGAAAAGAGGTTCATCACAGTGTGTAACAACAACAACAACAACAACAACAACAAGAAAGGGCCTTATCTGTGGCAGACAAAGTCCGAGGTACTGGTTTTGCCACCACAAAAATGCACCTGCTCACACAGCCATCTCAGTGCTCCAGTTTTGGGAAAGCAACATGCTCTTCTTGTCCAATCCACATCTAACCTTGCTCCATTCGACTTTGTTTTGTTTCTGAGAATGAAGAGGGACCTGAAAGGACAGTGATTAGAAGACATAGCAGCATTGAAGAAATATATAAGGGAAATACTGTCAGCCATCCAAACATTGAAAAAGAATGGAATAGCAGATTTGAAAAAGGTACTAAGTGTAATGGAGAGTATTTCAAGGGTGATAAGGTTATTTTGTAAAGAAAAAATTTACTACATATCTTTGAAAAAAATTCCGTTTTGCGGGTTTCTCCCTCATGCATGTACTCACTTTACCATAAAATACTAGTCAACTTTTAAGGCTTATTAGAGGTAGCATTCAAGAACCAAGGATACTGAAGGAAACAATCTGAGGTTCACTGAAGACATTAGCCACAAACAAGACTCCAGGAATGGATGGATGAAAAATTGAGATGTTATAACACATTGATAAAACCTTGAAAGTACTCACTAGTCTATGCCAAAGAATTCAAAAGACAACACCTGTCCAAAAATTAGAGGAGAAACAGTTGTGCCCATTCCAAAGAATGGTGAACCTTATAGGATGTGCAAATTATTGAACAATATCATTAATATCCCATGTAAGTATATCTTGCTGAATATTTAACAAAATTGCAGCAGTACATTTTCAAGTATCTGTCCAAAATTAAAGCTGGATTCAGAAGAGGACAAGGAACAAGGGATATTATTTTTGACATCAGATCCTCAAAGCAAGGAATACAGGAAAAATATTTACATTGTTTTTTGATTATATAGAGGCATTAGACTATAGATTACATTAAATGGCATAACATGAAAAAGAATGGGAATTCCAGAACTCTTAATTGTGTTCATGTGAAACTAATATATGGCTAAAGAGACAATCATTCACACAGAAAAGGAGATTAGCATGATTTAAAATCAAGAAAAGTGTACATCACGTTTATATCATTTCACCACACTTAATCAATGTGCATCCTAGGTAAATAATCAGAGAATATGGATTATATGGAGAAGAGCATGGCATCAGAATTGGAGGAAGAGTTATTATTAATGATCTCTAATATGAAAATGGCACAATCATACTTGCTGGAAGTGAGGGGGACTTTTAAGCACTTTCTAACAAAGCTCAAGATTGCTTGGATTGCAACTCAATTTAAAGAAAACCAAAATCCTTACAACTGGATCAGGAGAAAATGTCACGATCAATTGAAGATTGCAATTTTCAAGAATGTTCTCTTGCTTGGCTCCACCATTATTGTTCATCCAAGCAGCAGTCTAGAGATAAACTAACACATTTCATTGGGTAAATCTGCACAAGATCTATTTAAAGTGTTGAAAAACAAGGATGTTATTCTTAGGAGTAAGTGTGTCTGACCCAAGACATAGTATTTTCAATTGCATGTGAATATTGGATATTGTGTAAAAGAAGACCAAAGGAAAGTTGATGCGTTTGAATTATGGTGCTGGCCAAGAATATTAAAAATACTTTGGGCTGCCAGAAGAACAAACAAGTCTTTCTTGGAAGAAGTACAGCCAGAATGCTCCTTTGAGGTAAAAATGGTGAGACTTATCTCACGTGCTTTGGACATATCAAGAGAGACCAGTCCCTGAAAAAGGACATTATGCCTGGTAAAATAGAGGGGCAGTGAATAAAAGAAAGACCTTGGACAAGATAGATGGACATGACTGCAACAGTATACCCATGGTATATTATATATTTCTCACCAGAAACATATATTTCAATTCTTCTTTAGTCTTCCTTCTTCATTATCCAGATTTGGCATGCACACAAGAATATTGAAATAACATGACATCGGTCAGGTGCACAGTAGTCTTTCAAGTGGCATATTTATTTTTTAACTCTTGAAAGACCTTCTATGGCAAAATTATGTTAATTTTTTGGCCTGCCTTCTTCATGACCTTCATTGGCTTCCCTTTGTCCCTCAGGTGGGTTGCGGCTCTGAAGAACATGGTTGGTAATTCTTTCTTCAAACAAATTCTCCTTTGGTACCAGATCTGATTTATTTAACACAAGTACCAGCTTCTTCTGTCGCCCTGGACAATGGGAGGGCAAAATTCTTAATACAATATATCATTTGCTTTCCTGACTACTGCCTCCATGAGCATTGATTATGGATCCAAGTAAAATGAAATTCTTAACAACTACAATCTTTCCTTTCTCTTTTATAATGCCTCCTTCTAGTCAAGTTATTCATTTTTTTAAATTTTCTTTATGTAGTCTCTAGTCTTCAACAGTAAGCATACCAAGTTGTGTTGGTTTTCAGTAAGTAAAGTTGTAATATCTGCACAGTGGAGGATTCCTCCAATCCTGATGCTGTATTCTTCCAGAACTCATCTTCTCAGAATATTTATGTACAGATTAGATAGGTATAATAAAAGGATACAATGTGATGCATAACTTCAGAATTTCAAACTACACAGTGTCCCCTTATTATCTTTTTAGAATTACCTCTTGGTTTGTGTGCAGGTTCCACATGAGCACAATTAAGTGTTCTGGAATTCCTATTATTCTAAACATTATCTATAATTTGTTGTGATGCCTTTACCCATTAAACAAAACACATGAAGACACCACTTTGGATTCTTTGCTTTCATCCATCTGATATCAGCAATGATATCCCTTGTCTCATAGCCTCTTCTGAATCCCACTTAAATTGCTGATCGTTTTCTGTCAGTGTACTACCGTTTTTGAATTATCTTCAGCATAATTTTATGTGTAATTTTAATGATATTGTGCAATAATTCGTGCATCCATTGTGTCATTTTCCTTTTGAATGGACACAAATATGGATATATTTCAGTTCGTTAGCCAGTTCTTCCAGTTTTTTTGGCATGGATGCATGAACATCTCCAGTCCTTCATTTGTTGGTTGCAATATTTAAATCTCTATGGCACTGATTCTAGGAGTCTTGACTTTTTCCCAGGCTTTCAGTGCAGAGTGAACTTTTTTTCTTTAAATTCCATTGGCTTTTTGTGTTTCCTCCTGAAGCATTGACCCCCTTTTTTCATACAGCCGTTGTGTGTCTCCTTTCCATGTTCTTTTGATATTTCCTGCATTATTCAATATTTCGCCCATAAAAACCTTTAATATTGGAACTTGAAAGTTGTATTTTCTCCTCTATTTCTTTCAGCTTGAGATAGGCTAAGCATATTCTTTCTATTTGGTCTTCTAACTCCAGGCCTTTGTACATTTTGTTACAATACTTTGTCTTCTCAAGTTGCTTTTTGGAATCTTCTGGTCAGGTCTTTTACTTCACTCTTTCCCCTTTGTGCATTATCTTCTCTATCAGCTTTGGCCTTTTCTTTCTTGGCTTTTTATGGAACTTTTGCTTTTTTCCTGTATGACGCCCTTCTCTGATGCCATTCCACAATTCATCTGTTTTTAGTCATTAATGTTAAGTGCTTTGAATGTGTTCTTGAAAATAATCTTTAAATCAGGTAGAATACACAAAGCTTGTACTTTGCCTCTCATGTACTTTTTTTCAATTCTCTACAGGGTCAATTTGAACTTGTGTGTAAACAATTAATGACCTGTTCCACAGTCAGACTCTGAATGTCTTTTAACGTAGGATATTGAACTTCTCTATCTTCAGTCTCCACAAATGTATTTGTTTAATTAGAATCATTAACTGAGGGCTGGCTAAGTCTCTGGTTCTATTCTGGAAGGTGCACATAGATACAATAAAGGATACAGAATCCCTGTTTTTGAATTCTAGTGTCTGTAAAATAGATCCACAATCCTACATTTTCCTCTGCATAATCTCTGCTATCACTTTTGACCGATTCACTTTTTCTCCCAATATTATGATATAATAATATTATAATATAATATTGTCCTTCAAAATGCACTTCTCTGCAGAGTAGCCAGCACTCATTTTAACATAAATCACATCATGCCTTTCTTCTGCTCATTATCTTCAAATGAATCAGAATCTCATTTAAAAGAAAACCTAAAGTCCTTTAGAAAGACAAGATGCTCTATGAGTGACCCAGGCCCTCATCACTCTGACCTCCTCAGCACCTCCTCCTTTCCTAACTTTGCTCCAGCCATTCCTTAAAATTCCTCCAATATTTCAAACAGCTAGAATACACATCCTTTACTCTTGTTGTATGGTTTATTAGCACACTTCCATCAGATAGTGCCTAAACTGTCACCTCGATAGTTTTACCTGATTACATAAAGCATCTTATTTCTCACCTTATTTTATATATGTATGTGTACCACAGGGGTAAGAAAAAACCCAGCCTATCAGTCATATAACTCAAATTCCAAACTCACTGTCATCAAGTTGATTCTATAGGACAGAGTAGAACTGCCCCTGTGAGTTTCTGTGACTATAATCCTTTATGGGAGTAGAAAGCCTTGTCTTTCTGCCTCTGACTTGGCTCGTGGCTTTGAACTGCCGACTTGTGGTTAGCAGGCCATCACATAACCACTAAGTCACCAGGACCACAAAGGTCCTTGAAATCATCAATCTCAGCTAACATTACACCCCTCAAGCAAAGAGAAACAGTCCACCTCAAAAACTCACTGTCGTTGCATTGAGTCTGACTCATGGTGATTCTAGATTAGCTCTGCTTTTGTGGATTTCTGAGACTACATCTCTTTACAGGTATATAGCCTTTTTCCCAATCATTACATTAGGAGTGAGTTAATTCAATGTTTCATCAAATCTAACAGACTAATTTTTAAGTTGACAATTTTGTATGGCCTGTGAATGATATTATACCCAAATGGTGCTTGGCAGAAAAATGGTCACACACCCACATACACACACACACACACACACACACACACACACACACACACATGTCTTGTCAGTCTTTTCTAATTAGAATGTACAACTGTAAGAGCTAAAACTTGTTATCGGTTGTATCTCCAGGTCCTATTACAGAGCCTGGGGGAAAGTCTGTAAATATTTTTAAAGTACTTTTATTCCTGGAATTTTATAATTTGGTGACCTGCAAGTGAGTTATTTTATAGCTCTTTCTGACTAGTAGTCTATATTTCTGTGTGCCAGATAGCTCCAGGTAAATGTGCCATCTGTGTTTCCTAAGAAGGGAAGCTGCTTCTTTGTGGCCTCAATAATATTCTAGTCCATAAGTCCCCAGATTTATTTGACCTACTTCCCCATTTTCAGAGAAAAAAGTTACTCAGTGCTCCCCTGGCAGTAAAAACTTTTGTATTGTAACTCATGATCTAGAATAAAGTGTAGGTATCTGCCTTGGGAATACCCCCTACATCATTTTAGTACCCTCACGGGTATGGTATCACCCGCTTGGGAAATACTGTTCCATTCTGTGCAAATTAGATGTTGACTTTAAGGTATGCAATTAAGTATTGTGACTTGTTTCTTATGACTGTTAACTATTAAGCAGAAAAAAACCTGCTATCAATATGCAATTATAAAGTCCCATAGAAACTATGTAAGTAATACACACTCAGTTGTTTGTGACTCTCTTTAAGTCAAATTTATAACCAGTGAATAAGTATGTGGATGAATTCTGAATTTGGTGTGAACTATGTTAGGTTAAGTCAAGTTGGTTCTGATCCATAGGAACCATATGTTTGAAAACAACAGAAGGAAACATTGCTTGGCCCTGTCCCTTCCTCACACTCATTACTTTGTGGAGTCTACTGTTAAAATCCCTGATTCAACTCATCTTAGTTTTTTAAAACCTTGACCCTCTACTTTGCCAAGCATGATGTTCTTCCTCAGGAACTGGTCACTCCTGAAAACATGTTTCAAGCAAGCAAGACCTAGTCTCAGCTACCTAGCTTCTAAAGAACATGCTGGCTACATGTCTTCCAGAGAAAAAGAAGTTCAATCTTCTGAGAGTCTATGTTATATTCAGTTTTCCTTATCAATAACATAAAAGAAAAGCATCAGTTCTTTTTTGTCTTCCTCATTCATTGTCCAGATTTGTATGTATAGGAAGTGGGAAATATGACTTATGTCAGGCACACTGCAAAAATTGTGTGAGGGTTACATCTTACTTTTTTTGACTTCACAAGTTATCGGAAGAATCCAACTTATTATAGGCCCCAAACCAATATATTGAATCAACTGTCAGAGATACTTCAACATTCCAATCTCCTTTACCCTATTCTGACACCAGATGTTCCTCTGACAGCTCCTCAGTTTTCTGTGTTCGTGATTATATTACCATGGCTACACATGATTCTTGGATAATACAACATGTTTGATTGTGAAGCTTATTAAGGAAGTCAACTGCTTACACAGACTGCGAAAAGTACAAACAATACTGCCTTGAAAGTAATTTGGCCAGCGTGCTCCTTAGAGACAAGTGTAGTGAGATATTGTCTTACATATATTAGACATATGAGACATAGAGACCAGTCCCTGGAGATGGACTGTTTGGTAAAGTGAAGGGATAGCCCAAAGGAGGAAGGCCCTCAATCCACTGTGTGGATTGACACAGTGAACTGCAACAATGTGCTTGAGCATAGGAACAATTGGGAGGATGATACAGGGCCAGATAGTAGTATCTTGTTCCGTTGTGCATAGGGTTTCAATAGGTTGATGGCATTTAACAACAGCAACAAAAGATTACAAGCCAGGATCTGGAATGTGAAGGATACAGCTATTTGTTCAAACTGCCTCTTTTCAAATGTGTCGGCAGAACCATCTCACTCTGCTCATCAGTCTTAGAGTCACGTAGCCACGTGACCTCTCCCATGTCTGGACAAGGTTTGCAAAGCTCTTTTATCATTGCTGATGCTTGTAAACACGGGGGTTTATGTGCTCTGTGGGCCTGGACGCTTGCCACTCCCACTCTGTTTCATGGTGTCAGTGCTGCTGCCTCTGATGCTGGCTGCTACTTCTCTCTACATGGATCTTGGGAGGCTTTGTTCATGATCATTATCATACTCCCTCCTTTCTGATTCTGAGATGATGCACTTTATACAAAGTGGAATGGCAAAACGGACTAATCCCCAATTTGAGGCCATTCCAGAGGATACCAAAAACATGATAATGGAATCTTTTGCCTAAGCTATGTGTTTAATTTATCTTTTTTTTTAAACAATACAACCAGTCACCTTCAAATTACTCTCTCCTTACACTTAATACGTTTGTAAAATCTCTATTACACTTAGTATATTTCTTGGAAACATTTTTCAAACTCACTTGTTTGCAAGTCTGACAATACCTCTCTCATGTTTTTCTTCACCTCTTCTACATAGTCAAATAGCTGTCCTTTCCCATTTCTCTTCATCCAAGGAAACAAAAAGAAGTTGTTCAGAACAACATCAGGTGAGTAAGGTGTGCGGTTTTTTTTTTTTTTCCCAAAACTGGCACGCTGAGATGGATGCATGAGCATGGAAAAACCAGTCCCCCATCTGCCACAAATCAGGCCTTTTTTGGTCACACAGTGTTAAGCACAATCTTTTCAGAACTCTAAATAGAAAAATTGAGTAGGAGTCTGACCTGGTGGAATGAACTCCAAATGGACTATACTCCTCACATCAAGAAAACAAATAAGCATAATCTTGATCTTTGATTCCACTTGATGAAACTTTGGGGGGGGGGCGCGAAGTGAAGATGGTATCTTCCACTTGCTTGACCAATGTTTGCTTTCAGGCTCCTAAGAATAGCACCATGTCTCATCACCAATTATGGCCAGGGGGTGGGGAGGAGGAAGAGTCACTTTGGAGCTGTTCTTCCGGATCCTGGCATGTTTCCAGTTGAAGCTCTTTTTGTAGAAACAGAGGCACAAATTTCCCAGAGACCCTTCTCATTCCCAAATCTTTGAAATTCACTGAACTGAGCTTTAAGACAGTGCAGATAACTCCCCCATCTCTTCAATGGTCTGCCGTGGGTCTTTGGACACAAGTGTATGGATTTTGCAGACATTGTCATCCATTCAGGAAGTTGGCGGATGTCCTGAATGAGATTTGTCATCAATCAACATTTCATCTTTTTTGAAATGGGAAAATCACACATACACTTGAGTTTTTCCCATAACGCTGTCCTTGTCAGCTGTGTTCAACATCACAACAGTTTATGTGACCTTTTTCCCAAACAGGAAACATTTCACAGCCACATGCTATTCTCTTATATCAGCCATCACAACAAACAAGGTTTGAGTGAAATTGCTTGGAGGAAAAAGTTCACTGTGACTGAAGGGAAACTTTCTAGTTGACACCACTGTGTGCACTATTTCAGAGCAAGTTGCTTGATGCTTGCCTAGCTGGAAAAATGTGTCCTATGAGAACTCTGCCCCGTGGAGGTTTTTTCTCTCTTTTTTGTGAAGGCACCCCCTCCTATAACTTATTTGCATTCTCCCAACCAGTCGTTTGGTAGGAGTTATAAAGACTATGGATAGAAGAGCCATACTAAGTAATTTCAACTGTACCAAGCACACTTTTGTCCTCAAAAGTATATTTTTGCTTTTCAGCACTTTTGAGATATTGTTTGCAACAGCTTTACCCAATGCATGTAATTTTATTTCTGGATTGCTGCATCCATGGGCATTGATTGTGGACCCAAGTACACTGAAATCCTTCACAACTTCAATCTTTTTTTTTTATCATAGTGTTGTCTACCGGTCCAGTTGTGAGAATTCTTATTTTATTTATGTTGAAGTGTAATATGTATTTAGGGATGTTGTCTTTGATTTTCATCAGTGAGTTCTGCAAATCCTCTTCACGTTCAGCAAGTAATGTTGAGTTGTTTGAATAGTACAAGCTCTTACGGAGTCTTTCTCCAATCCTGGTGTGTGTTCTTTTTCATATAATTCATTTTCTCATATTATTTGCATAGCATACACTTTGATTAAGTATAGTGAAAGTATACAACCCTGACATAGACCTTTCCTAACTTTGAAGCAGACATTATTTCCTTATTCTGTTCGAACAACTGACTTTTGGTTTATGTAAAGTTTCTTCATGAACATAATTAAGCATTCTGGCATTTTCGTTCTTTCTAATATTACTCATATTGTGTGATGATTCACACAATTGAATGCCTTTACACAGTCAGTAAAGCACATGTACACATATTTCTAATATTCTCTGGTTTCCGCTGAGATTTATCAACAGGGTATGGTATGCCTTGTTCCACATTCTCTTCTGTACACAGCTTGAATTTGTGGCACTTCCCTGTGGATATACTGCTATACCAATATTTTAATTATCTTCAGCAAACAAATTTTACTTGTATGTGATATGGGCATTGGGATAAACTATAAAGTCAGTGTAAATTATGTATAAGGGAAATAGATGTCTTTTGGTCATTACATAGTGAACTATGCAGAAAAATATTTCAAACTATTTATGAATGCCTATACCATTTGGGATGTCATTGCTAAAAAATCATATGTAACCATTTTCAGACAAATGATATGGATTCATGAAATAAAATATTGGTTATTAATACACCAAGAACACTGGTCTTTTACATAGCTTCCTATACAATAATGACTTCCATTTTACTTATATTCCATGTCTGTGAAAATTTTGCCTTTCTGACTACTGTGATAGCTCAACTTTTATTTGCCTTTCATCTGACTGACTTGTCCTTGACCCATAACATACATGACGCATTCTATTAGATCCAGTTCAAAGAGCAAGTAAACTCTTTCCTGAATGCCTTTATACTCATAGTTGCTTTTCCTCACTTATGAACACATCTCTATAGCTATTGAATTAATAGGAGGTGACTTTCAATTTCTTCTCTAATGGCTCCTTCTGATTTCATGTTCTTTGTATCTGCAGCACTTAATACAATGTCTTCTGATAGAAGACATTCAATCATTGTCCTTAGATTAGGTCTATAGTCATGAGTTTGCTTCGAATCCCAGTTGACTTGACAGCAACTGGTTAGTTACTGCTCATTTTAGAAGAAAGGCTTGATGATCTACTGAAAAAAAAATCAGTCATTGAAAATTCCATGGAGCAAAGTTCCACTCTGCCATGTGTGTTGTTACCAGAGAGTGGAATTTGTTTTACAACTATTGGTTTCAGTTTTTAACTTTTATGATTAAAATGAGCATCATATTTTAATTATTATGATTATCATAGCTTATAATGATACAATGTTCTCTGTATAGAGAATTTATTATCCATTCAGGTTAAAAAATTAACTTAAGTTTTATGTCTTCTCTAAAGTTCTCTCCCCCCATCAAGAATATAGAATCTTAGATATTACAAAACAGGATACATCAGTACTTCTTTAACCAACTCTGACAAACACACTAGTGTATCATTTTTATATCAAAGTACGTTTAATTATGTTGTTCGCAAAACTATCAAGAACATGTGCTTTCATCTCTTTTTCTGCTGACGACCTCCAAGTAGCATGTTGACATCCATCCAGCCATCCTGAAGGGAGAATGACTCACAGAAGCTGCCGCCTGCAAAAACATCCTGTTCAGTGATTTCTTGTGCAGACAGCAAGGACACCTCCCAGAATCATGTTCAGTCATCTCCCACTCCCCTGCAGACCCTGATTCTAGATACTAGCCACATCAGACATTTGCAATCACGAATATACCCCCTTGACTAGTCCTATAAAGGCCTCCAAGTCTGTACAGAGAGGGCCTTTGACTCCTGTCAGAGCCCCTGTCAGGTTTCCTCCAATATACGTCACTTGCCATTGAGTCCCTCTGTCTGTCTTTCCTGCTATCTATATTCTAACCCATCCTCAAAGGATTCTCCATTTAGTAGAGAGGAACTGAATGTTTTATGTACCTTTTTTAGGTGAGAAGATTAAAAAACAGAATGGTTGCATGGAAAACTTAATTACTACCTATGGTATACTTAGAAAATGACTCATAATTTTACTTTTATTTTATTTACCTTCCATACCTTCATTTTAGTGCTTGTATGTCACCTGGTAATGTATAGGTATTGAAGAAAATCTGAATCCCCAAACTCAATAGCCTTCACTATAATTGTTCATTAAATATTACAAGTAATCTCTCCCTGTTCATCTCCAGTATCTCACCGCGTTGCTTGTTTACTTTAAAAGAGTGACCAAATTCTGCCTGTGTCTTTAGTATATTTTACTAGATTGTCTACTCATAAGCATCTATCAACTTTGCCTTATGGTTCGGTGTCTGTTGACTGTCTGGAGGAGAGAACTTTAAGGACAAGGACTGTCATTCTCTTTCGTAAGCCCTGAGGTTTAGAGGTACTTTATGCCCTTGCAAATTCTAGCTCTGAGATAGAGCATCTTTGCATTCATTTGGATATTGATGAGACAGAAATTTTATGACATTAAAACCAAATGTATATTCTCCTTTATCCCCCATGAGCCACATTGCTGCACACTTCACACTCAGCCTTTGCATGGCTCAAGCCCTCTGCTACAGGTGAGATTCTTCTATGACCACTTGATCCTGTGTCTCAGGATGGATGGAGCTGCCCTAGTTAAAGCAGAATGTTATGCCCCGAGGCTGTAGCCAAGCCCCTGTAGAGAGGCCAGGTAGAAGTTACAGAAAGTGGAGGGTATTCCCATCACTTCATTATTTTTCTCTGGATAGAATCTGTGTGTCCATGGCAGCATCCAATTACAATTTCCTATTGCCTTAGTTGGTATACAAAGGGACAAGTCTTTCCCTAATGTTTATAGAAACACAGAACACCAGAAAACATGTCTTAGCCAAACGTCTTTTCAACAGCTTTGCAGACATTCCTTTTTCTTTCCCTAACTGCAAATAACCCATCTGGCTCAGAGACGGAGGTAGATGGACAAAACCTGTTAACCTTTTATGCTCCTACCAATAGTGGAATCATTACCTGATTCCTCAGGGATCTCAGTCCCCCACCATTTCCTTGACATGATATTTGATGATTTGAATGATTAATCCTACATGCCCTTAATCCCTCAGCTGCCCAGTTCATCATAGTTCACAGCTCAGACTAGTGTTTAAAGATATTTAGGAATCAGTGGTAGAAATTTCACCTTCTCCACAGGACACCCTGGCTTGCTTTCTGGCCAGTATAACTCATGAGCAGACACAGCTCATCTGTCACTGGAGGCTTATGTGTTGTTATGATGCAGAACAATTGCCAGTAGGGTTTCCAGACAAAGGCGAGCTATGTCCAAAAAAAGACAAGAGTCTGCCATGAAAGCTATGGATCACAACAGTTCAATTCCATTATGTAAGGACCACTATGTGTTGTGGCTGACTCCACAGCAACTAACTCCAATAAGAGCCTCATCTAAAGTGAGGCTAAAATTAATGAGTGGAGTCTACATTTACTACATATGAATTGTTTCATTTCTTTTTCTGGACATATACAATGGGCCATAGGATTCGGATTTTAATGTGCTACGCTTTGAAGTTCACAGAGTGATACCGTAAGTGATTTCACAGAGTGATGCCAACCCTAATGATATCACAGATTAAATGTGAAATTACTTTAATTTAAAAAAGATGAAGATTACCTTAATTTAAAAAATCACCTGAACAGTATTAATTCTAAAGATCATCTAGATTAATTTTCCCAGAAGAACCCAGACTCCCTCCAGGTTGAGTAATAAATGTTTCATTTCAATTGCCAAAACAGCCTCATCCATTTTAACTGATATGAGTTACCCCTGGTTAATGATGTTTGGCACTCTTTGGGTAGAGCTTAATTTAGAATGACAAACAGGAAATGCAGAGAAGGTACACTATAGTCTCTCCACTTTCTTAATGTAATGAAAAGGTAAGCACTTTGTGCTGAAACTAGCCCTGATCTCGCTCCTCTAGAGTTGACAGTATGTCTGCTTCTCAGAAGAGGAGCAGCAAAGTCCCAGGAAAAACTCTGCTCACCCCTACAAATGACACTGTCTTAGTCTGGGGAGGCTTGAGAAACAAATCCATGGACACTCATGTGTATAAGAAATAATTTTCTATAAAATATCAATTGTATATTGAGAAACATTCCAGCCCAGTCCAGATAAAGTTCAATATTAGCCCATTAGTCCAACACTAGTTCCTAAATTTCTCTTTAGAATCATGCACCCATGCAATAATGCCAAATGAAGAAAGATCACAGGCCAGTGGGTGGAAAGTCTTGTGGATCCAGTGATGATGGAAGCATTCAGCATCGGCATGGGTCTCCACATGGCTCCTCCAGTTCCAGAGCTCTTGGCTGCATCTGGTTCCATGTTTCTTGTTAGCAGGAAGATGAAGCAGAGAGAGAGTTCCCTGCCTTCAGGGAGTTATACAGGCAGTCCCAGAATCCTCAGGAAAAAGCCATGCCTCAAGGGAGTCCTCATTGGCTATGGCCTGATTGACAGGTAGACTCCACCCCTTCACAGGTTGACAGAAGATTATGTAACTTCCACAGGCACTGACATCATCAAACTGTTCAAAATGGAATGACACCTTCATCAAATAATGTTCTTTGTGTTTACATAGAATAGACTATGATTCCATCCATCGTGGCCTGTACTAGTTCTCTTGATACTATATTTATTTTAATTTTGAGAATAACTTTAACAGTATTCTTTCTTCATTTTAAACTAAAGATAACCCCATGTAGTCTCTGAATTGTTTTAAAATATTTCATTTAGTTTACGGAAGCAGATAAAGTAGAGACAGTGGAGGGAGAGGGAATTTCATATATCAGATCTTGTAGTTGCTCTTGATCTCCCTCCCTCTTTGTTTCTTCTGTTTTAAATCTCAGCTGCAAACATTCTCCCCCCTCTCCTCTAGCTGTGTTCAGAGTATTACTCATTTGTCTCAGGAGTGCTATTATTTTTAGTAGCTCAGTCAGAGCATCAGGGATACAGTTTGCACAAATACTATAATTCGAATCGAGAAAATTTTGAGCATCTCAGAGCTCCGACTTCTGGCATGGCAGCAGAGAGGCAGGTGGGAATGAAGGTAATTCAAATCTCACCACCATTTATAGCATATGGCTCACAAAGGCTTCTGTACCACCTGTCTTGCTGGATCCCACATGTCTCAACCCCCAAGAATGTTCTGGTAGAGAATTTTGTCTCTTTTTCTTGCAGGGAGCTGGCCCATCCTCATATAATCTATCTCAGAGGTGGAGAATGGCGATAGTACACACAGTGGTTGCCCAGAAATGTGTGCAGGTGGCAGGAACCATGGATCAGCCTTCTAAACAGCAGCTTGTCAGAAGGGATATCACAGAGTCAGAAGATTCTGTTTTTCTTTCTGACTTCTAAATAGAAGCATTTCCTCTGGCAACCTATCATAACCTGCTCCATGGATTTCCCTCATATATTCTATTTAGGAAACCAGATTGCAAAGGGAACAGAAGTGATGGAGAGGGGAGGGGCAAGGGGAATATTTTATGGAAGAGAAACCTGTGATCTACAGGGCGAACACAGAGAAACCCAAGCTTCTGTCATCTAGTGCATATTATGTTTATTGGGAAGAAGAAAATGGCTGTATCACTCCCAGAGTTGCTGGTCCGGACTGTGATGCTAACATCGTGGTTTAATACTAGCATGGCAGTGTATAAGGTGTCTTTCTCTCCTACTTATGCTTATTTATAATATACATGCTCTAAAAAGCATGGTTTTCTATTTAGAAAATCCTGTCTTTAAGCACGATGACCTTAAAAAAGGAGAAGATACAGCCAGTTTTTTTCTGTCCTCTTCTTATCCCTGTGTCCAAATCACATCCATTAGCGATTCTTACTAAAAGAGAGTCTTTGTAATCCCTATTCATTCACCATGACTGATCTTCCTACAGCAACCAATCAAGTCATGACTTTGTAATGTGACCATATGCAAATTATAATATAGGATAGGCTGTTCTTCCTCCTGTACCATTCTTACTGCTTGATCCTCAAGAGAACAAAAAAACAAGCAAACTGACTCCAAGCAAGTTTTGAATATAGAATATCCACTCAGTTAGCCACCTTAGCAATTGGCATGCTTTATAAATGAAAGGCAGTACAATTGTTCATTCCTCCTCAAAGTTTTCTGATTTCAAAATAACCCATAGTTTAATAAAAAAATCTTGGTTTTCTTTGTTTTCAATAAATGATAGGTTAGAAAGTGAGATGAAGGAAAGTAAATAATGTTGAAGAGAAGTTGGAAATTATCCCCATCTTGTTAATTTCTTTCAAAGTAATCTAAATTGAGGTGCATCTAGCATCTGGATATATCCCTGATCATTTTTAGCATAGTTTTGCTTCTAATTAGTAGATCGAATAATTCATTTCTTCTCTTTTATTTCTTTTCCTATAGTGATCTTGAACCCATGTGATGGCACACTCATTGCTCTTGCTAAATATTTCAGTGGAAAATGAAGAAAATGAGTTGAATAACAACAACAAAAAAGGCCCATGTTAATGGACTTTTACATAGACCTAGGACATGACAATTAATAAGTTTGGAGATTTATAGAAAACTCTTCAAAATATTGCACAAAATTATCATAGGTAGAAAAAAATAGAAACATCTCAACTTGTGGGCATGCTTGAGTTGATGTGCACACTAATGGTGAACATGCTTATGGTTTTCCAAAGGTTTCTAGGCAAACCGCATTTTCTTAAAAGCAAGTTTAGAATGGGATGAATTTTGTTTTTATCACTTATTACTGAATCAGCTTTGACTCGTGGTGATTTTGTGTATAACAGAATGAAACATTGCCTGGTCCTCTGTCATCTTCATAATTATTGGTATATTTGAGCCCATTGCTGTGACTATTGTGACAATCTGTTCCATTAAGGGTTTGCCTCATTTTCAATGACCCTCTATTTTAAATAAATATAAATATAAATGTGTGTGTGCACACGCGCACGCGCACGTGTGTGTGTATGTGTATACACAGAGATGTTTATATCAAGGAAATGACTCCCACAGTTGTTGAAACAGTGGGTGAATGTAAACCTGAAGGCATCTTCTAATATTGATTTGTATGGTAAATCCAAAAGTCTTTGCCCACACCACAATTCAAGTGCAACCACTTTTGTCTATAACCACTAAAAGATGAATTTTGAAACTGTATGTAGCATTAAATTAGAAAATTAATATGAAAAATGTCACGATAGACAACCATGCCAAGTATGTTTTCTGTGTTCTGTATTCTGATTCTCAATGAAAAGTGAATTATAGAATGGAAATGTCTATCATATCAAACACATGATTTATGTAAATTTCTATAATTTTATGTGTTTGCAAAACTGAAAATGGATATAATGTTTTCTTAACACAGGGTAGTTCCAAAGGCAATGGGTTTGTTTCTATATTGGCACCACTCATTGTTCAGCAAGAGAGAGATAAGGTTTTGTACTCCCACGAAGAGATACAGTCTCAAAATTCCACAAGGGCAGTCTACCCCGTCCTATAGACTCACTATGACCCAGAATCAACTCCATCACAGTGAGAGTGAGAATGAGTGATCTCTAGTAAGATTGACGGCCATGGAAACCCTAAGGAGAAGTTCTACTCTGTTCTATGGCGTGGCTTTGAGTCAGAATGGAATTGATGACAGTTGGTGGTTATACAGGCATAGCTTGAGAACCTTTCATATGCCAATCCCTGCCATAGATCCTAGAGAATGAATAAGGCATTTCTCTTCTCTCAGGAAGCAAACTACCTAGTGAAACAAAAAAGGATTGTAGCCTCAGGAAAGACAATTAAAGTGCAACACAAAGTGGGAGTCCTTAATAAATAGAATTGGCCTGGAGCTTGGAGGAAATTGTATCCTAGAAATAACTCCTAATGTGTTGAGTCTGGTGACTCGTTCAGTTAGATGCTGGGGCGCTAGCCCCAAAGTCAGTGATCCAAATTGACCCACCAGCTGCTCTCTGGGAGAAAGGTTGGGTCTCACAAACGCTATACAGCATCATTAGAATTAGAGTCAACTCAACAGCAGTAGGTTGTTTTTTGTTTGTTTGTTCATTTTTTAACATGTTGAAAATGTGTTGGTCAGAATGCCCGCAGAGGCACCTGAGAAGACAGGCCAGGTGGTCTGCTTCCCAAAGGGCCCAGTCTTGGAAATCCAGTGGAGTAGCCAGCTCTGCTCCAAACACATGGGAGTGCTGTGAGTTGGAGTCAATTGGGTAGCAATGAAGAGTGTGGGGATTCGGAGTGCTGAGGCAGGACAGTCAATTGAGGAGCTAATTATTAATCTAACCTAGCTGAAAATCAGACAGTTCCAACCCACCAGAGGTGCCTTGGGAAACAGATCGACTTCAAAAGGTGACCGTATTGATCCACGGGTTATGGATTTTGACTCGACAGGCACTGGTGTGGTAGCATATGGATGGTGACTGAAGTCAAAGCAGAGGAAGTTCATGACCAAAGAAGTTTGAAGAACGAGGCAGGTTGTAAGATAGGCAGAGCCTTTTGTGACAGAAAGAAGCAGTCATACAGTGGAGACCAAAACAGAGTTTGGCAAGTCTATAAGTCATGGGACATTTGAAATGTGCTTTATCTCCTCTAGGTTTATGAGTTCAGTACAAAATCAGGTTGTTGTGAGGATTAGATGGGAAAACACAGATTTGGATTTAAGGTTGATGCGAAAGAAATTTAGCCTTCTAATCTTTGCTCATCCATTTTGTTACTTTCTGAGATGTGAATATGCAAAGTTCGGTTTATGTCACACTGCAAATATTCTCTCAGTGATTTTGTTTTAACTGACTCATACAAAACCCAATGCAGTTGTCCTCTTTCTCTTTCCAGGGTGAGGCGAAATGCATGTGAATAATCTAGACCAAAGTTTTATGTGCAATTTTGAGGAGTGAATCCCCCAGAGCCTGTGAACTCTGTTGTTTTCAGCACACTTGAATGAGGAATTGCATATGCATTGGTCAGATGATTCAAATTTAAATTCATTCTAGCTTTGCAAGCTGTAGTACAGTCCCAGGGATCCTTATACATACGAATTAGGTACTTTGGTTTTCCATGGGCATATATTTGATTAGAATAGGCAAAATGTATAAAGTTATACTCTTTACTTTCCAACTATACTACTTAGCAACCAAGCAAAAGGACAACATTGCTAATTTTGCTAATGCTAGTACACGTTCTGGGATATCATGTAGGCCAGTGGTTTTCAACCAATGGGTCAAGATCCCCTTGGGGTGTTGAATGACCCTTTCACAGAGATCACCTGAATTCATAACAGTAGCAAAATTATAGTTATGAAGTAGCAACGAAAATAATTTTTTGGTTGGGAGAGGGGACCACCACAACATGAGGAACTGTATTAAAGGGTCACAGCATCAGGAAGGTTGAGAATCACTAATCTAAACATTCTTGGTGGCCAGTAGGAGTTAAGTATTCATCCATAATGGAGAATCCATTGAGTTTTCCTCTTACCTGAATTTTTTCCCTTCCCAGCTTGTGTCTCTTTTTGTCCTAAAACTTTCTGGTTCTTTCTTTCCGTGGTTCATACTATTTAAGAGAAATACATATCTATTTGCCAGTTATGTCCATTTAATGAATTTTATATTCCATATTTGGAATTTTAGGATCCCTGGTGGCATTGTAGGTACAAAGTTAGCAGTTTAAACCCATGAGTTGCTCTGAGGAAGAAAAGGGAAGTTTTTCTGTTTCCATAAAGATTTTCTACAGGGGCAGTGCTACTGTCCCACAGAGACGCCATGAGTCAGCAGAGACTCGGTGACAGTGAGTGAGGACTTGGAATTTTAAGTTGCAATTTTATATTTGTCACTTTACATCCTCTTCTTTCCACCATAACCTCCCTTCTGCCAAAATTAAAAAGAGTGCCTCCAACTTAAAATCAGATTCCAATTAATGTATTTGCCCCAATATGTAATTAAAAATTGCTCATTTTAGTCTTATCCCTGGCTTACCCCCTAAATACGCTCAGAATTATCAATGGGATAGTTTCTCTTTAAAAACAAGTGGGCACAAATTGGCTGTATGGGTTCTTTTGTCAGTGTTGTGGGGCCCACCACAACATGAGGAACTGTATTAAAGGGTCGCAGCATCTTGAAGGTTGAGAACCACCTTGGTTCTCAAATATTTCAATGAGATATTTTTGTTTTTGCTACTTGAAATCATGGTTTCTCAAACTTATTGGACTCACCACTCCCTTTTCAGGAAAAGAAAAACAATTAATTACCTTCCCCCTGAAAGTTTTATATCAGAGTGACACACACACACACACACACACACACACACACACACACACACACACCTTGGATCATTCCAGGAAGCCCTGGTGACATAGTGGTTTTTCTTTGAGTTATAAACCACAAGATCAGCAGTTCAAACCATCAGATGTACCAAGGGAGAAAGACTCTGGCAATGAATGGCCATCTCTGAAACTCACGGGGGTAATTCTACGCTGTCAGTAAATACTCAATGGCAGTGAGATGTCATTGGAGTTGGATCCTTCCCACGGGGGGCAGCATGGCTCCTGTGGGAAACATTGCTCTAAATTGAAATGTTTGCTGGACTAATTAATTCCCATGGTTTCCAGAATATTTTTGTGAAGATCAATGTCCCTCAGAGCCCCCTTCTTTTATTACTGTCTTAGAAGTTGGTGGTTGCTGCCTCATAGCTTGTTCCAGATTGTATTTTTCATCCATCAGCAGAACCAATATCTTTATGGCATATGGTAAGGTCTGACCTTGATTTTTTTTAATAGATGAAGTGCAATCTCCACTTATAAAATGATATTAACACTTCTACATATTTTTAAGGTTGTTGACTTTGCTTCTGTCATCAGAAGCCATATTCAGGGAACAATAAAGGCTGTCAGTTGAAACTGTGTGCATACAAATCACTGGTAGTGTGCATCCAGCCATCTGCTCTGCAAGGATATTTTTTTCTTTTTCAATTTTGATGCATATCCTAAATGTGAAAGGGTTTATGATGACAATGCTCTGCTTCTTCTGCCAGGATGTTTATCACCTTGGCTTGTAAAGACCAAATATATGAGGAACACATTCCAGGGTATGATTATCCTTTCACTACCATGCATTGCAGATCATTGAAACCAGTAGATCTGCTCATGTTATGAAATCCCTTTAGGAACATAATTATAATAGAAGGAAACCCTGCCCAGTCCTGCACCATCCCCACAACTGTTTCTATGTTTGAGTCCCTGTTTCTATGTTGCAACTCAAAGAAAAAATAATGCCATTGGATCATTGTGTTGTGGAAGAATATTGAATATCCTATGGAGTTCCAGAAGAATGAACACATTTGTCTTGGAACAGCTGTACCCAGAATGCTCATCAGAAGCATCAATTGGGAGACTTTGTTTTGAGTATGTCATCAGGAAGGACCAGGCCCTCAAGGAGGTCAGCATGCAGGCTAAAGTAGAAAGCTAGTGAAAAGGAGGAAGTCTCTCAATGAGACAGAGTAACATAGTGACTGAAGCCCTGGACTCAAGCAGAGGGCGTTGTGCATATGCTACAGGATCTGGTGCGGTTTCATCCAGTTGTCCATCAGGCAGCTATGCATCAAAACCAATTGATGGCACCTAACAGCAAAGTGTTCACTTTTATTTTATGTATTTCTGGTCTTCCAATTGTAATGAGTTTATCTCTAACTGAAGAACTTCCTATAATATTTTATTTCTGTATAAGTTGGTTGGTAATTACCTCCCCAATTTTCCTTGCTTGAAAATAACTTTGACATGCTTTTATGCTTGAAGGATGTTTTCAGTAAGTTAATATTTAAGCTCTTTCTTTGCTTTGGTATTTAATTTATTTATGACCCCCACAGGTTTCCTATGGAGAAGTCAGATGTTAGTTTTATTGTTCTTCTGTAAAAATAATGTACATTGTGCTTCTCCCTGCCTGGTTAATTTCCTCTTTGTTCATGGTTCGTGACAACTTTAATATATGCCCAGATGTGACTGCCTTTATATTTATTCTTCTTGGAGTTCACAGGACTCATCTAATTTTGAGATTGTTCTCTAGCCTCAATTTTTTCAAAATCATTTTATTGGGGGCTCATGCAACTCTTACCACAATCAATACATACATCTATTGTATGCAAAGCACATTTGTACATATGTCACCATCATTATTCACAAAACATTTCCTCTCCACTTAAGCCCCTGGTATGAGCTCCTCATATCCCCCCTCCCTTTTCATCACCCTCCCCCATGATCCTTGATAATTTACAAATTATTATTATTTTTTCATATCATACACTGTCCAATGTCTCCCCTTCCCCATTGTCTGTACCCCAGGGAGGAGGTTATAGATAGGTCCTTGTAATTGCTTCCCCTTTTCTACTATACCTCCCTGCACCCTTCCTCTATCACCACTCTCACCACTGGTCCTGAAGGGATTATTTATCCTGAATTCCCCATGTTTCCAGTTCCTATCTGTACCAGTGTACATCCCCTGTCTAGCCAGACCTGTAAAGTAGAATTGGGATCAGTACAGTGTGGGGAGGAAGAATTCAAGAACTAGAGGAAAGTTGCATATTTAATTGTTACCACCTTGTACTTTGACTGGCTCATCTCTTCCCCTTCTGTAAGGGAATGTTGCTTTGCTTAGTTATGGACTTTGAGTTCTCAATATGTACTCCCCCTCATTTATGATGACTAATTTCTAGTTCTTTTATGCCTGGTACCCGATCCCTTCAACACCTCATGGTCACATGAGGCTTGTGTGATTCTTCCATGTGGACTTTGTTGCTTCTGAGCTAGATGGCCGCTTGTTTACCTTCAGTCCTTCAAGACCCCAGAAACTGTATCTATTGATAGCCGGGCACCATCAGATCTCTTCAACACACATTTGCTTATGCACACACTTGCCATCAGCGATCCTATCAGGAAGGTATGCACGCACTGATATTATTTTTACTTCTTTGATGCCTGACAACTGATCCAAGCACAGGCTCTTGTGTTTCGACCTAAGTTTTGTTGCTTCTGAGCTAGATGGCACTTATTTACTTTCAAGCCTTCAAGATCCCAGACGCTATAGCCTCAATTTTTGAAAATTCTCAGCCACGTTGACATCTAGCAAGAACAACTTTCTCACTCTTCCCTCCTTCTAGCCTTTCAACTGTGTACATGTTAAGTCTTCTTCATTCTCTTCTTTGGATCTGAAATGTTTTCTTCTTTTTCTCCTTTGTCTTATACTGCATTCTGAATATTCCTAGTTACTTGACTTTTGTTCACTAATTGTCAATTCTGCAGTCAGTATTGTATCATTCTTTTAAAAACCTTATGATTCATTTAGTATATTTTATAGTTTCTCATTAGACTGTTTTAATATGTCCTGATTTTACAGTCAATTTTTCACCTTACCATCTATATTCTTGAATATATTAATCAACTATATCAATAATCACATCTGAAAACCCTAATTATCTGTTTTTATTGTCTCCCTCCTGCCTGCCCATGACCCCCTGACTCTTTTTGGTTTGATCAGTAACTTCTGTAATTTAAAATTAATGTTCCATAACCTGTATTACAAAATTGTACATATATTTTATGACTCGTAATTCTTCAGAGAGAACATAATCTTGCTTATAGGAAAGCTTTCACCATTGGGACAATTTCTGTGAGATTAAGGTGATACAAGTCTCATTTCAGTATTTTGTAGATGTTGTTCACATTCTCATTGGCTCTTCTCCTTAGAAAACATATATTTCAGGCTACTGATTATTAGTCTGAATGTCCTTGACTGGCTTTCAGATATAAACTTTACTTTCATTGGGTTTGGAGCTTGTTGAAATTCCTGCTCAACTTGCCAATTCCTTATCCATTGTTTTCTGCTTGACTTCTTAGTTTCTCCATCTCAAGATGCTTGAAATGCCTTAAGAGGTTATATAGTTGCTGTGTAGAACTCACCTGATTTGCTTATCTTTGCTCTCGAGTTATAGATACTGAAACCTTCGATGATTTCAAACCTCTTAAATAGTATTAATTTTCTTTTTTACAGGCTTTCTATTTTTTTCAAGGTGGGTCCTTTTTTTAAAAATAATTTTATTGGGGACTCAGCCAACTCTTTGCACAGTCCATCCATACATCCATTGTATGCAAAGCACATTTGTAGTTTTGATGCCATCATCATTCTCAAAGCAATTTCTTTCCATATTAGATTCCTATCTGTACCAGTGTACACCCTCCAGTCCAACTGGATATGTAAGGTAGAATTCAGATCATAATAGTGGAAGGAAAGGGAGGGAGCATTTTATAAGTAGAGGAAAGATGCATATTTCACGTGGCTGCACTGTGCCCTCACTGGCTCATCTCCTCCCCATGTCCCTTCTGTAAGGGAATGTTACTTTCCCTGCTGATGGACCTTGTGTCCGCAATCTGCACTCCCCCTTATTTATAATGATATAACTCTTAGTTCTTTGATGCCTAATACCTGATCCCTTTGATGCCTCGTGGTCCCACAGGCTGGTTTTCTTATTTTCCGTGGGCTTTGTTGCTCCTGAGCTAGATGGCTATGTGTTTACCTTCAAGTCTTTAAGAACCCAGACACTATATCTTTTGATAGCCAGGAACCATCAACTTTCTCTCCCACAATTGCTTATGTACACCTTTTTCTTCAGTGATGATATCAGGAAGTTGGGCATGCAATGGTATGATTTTTTTTCTTGAGCCTAGTAACTGCTTCCATTAATACCTTGTGGTCCCACAAGATTGGTGTGCTTCTTCCATGTGGGCTTTGTTGCTTCTGAGCTATATGGCCGATTGTTTACTTTCTAGCCTTTAAGACTCCAGATGCTTTATCTTTGTTAGCTGGGCACCATCAGCTTTCTTTGCTACATTTTGCTTGTGCACACATTTGTCTTCATTAATTGTGTTAGGAAGATGAGCATCAAGGAATATCAATTTAAGAGAACAAAGTGTTCTTGCATTGAGAAAGTACTTGAGTGGAGATACAATGTCCTTCTGCTGCTTTAATACTAACTCTTTAAGTATATGCACATAGATTAACTTCCCTATCATATCTAAATATATTTACCTATGTTCATGCGTATATTTAGGCCTCTGTAAATGCTCTTTGCCCCCAGTTCTTTCCTCTATTTCCTTTTACTTTCCTCTTGTCCCACCATCATTCTCATCCTTCATGTGGGTTTCAGTAATTTCTCTCTGTTACATTACTCTTTGTCGATCCCTATCAGGCCTCGTACACCCATCTTACCACTGATTTTGGATCACTTATTGTTCCCTTGTCCCTGGGATACTCAACACCACCTTCTTTCCTCCACCTCCCTATCTCCCCAGAATGATCAGTCCCATTGTTTTCTCCTCCAGACTGTTCATCCAGCCTATCTTATCTAGATAAATTTGCAGAGATAATAATATGTACAAAAAAAACCCCCAAGGCATTGCAAGGTGAAGCAACAAAAGAAAATAAAAGGATGACAACAGCAAAAGACAATGTTTGAAAAAATAACTAAATAAGTAAAAAAAATGATAATAACAATAGAAAAACCTGTAAGTAGTTCAGAATCTGGTCATTGACCTCCAGGCATGTCCCCTGGTTGACTCAAATGGGGTGCCACACCCTGGCCTCAAAGTATATCCTTGGCACTCCCTCAGGAATGCCATGCTCTGCTCCTCCTGCTGCTCTGCTGTACACCCTTGCCTAAGTGTGGTGGGGTCAGGCAAGGTGCACTCCTGACCCTGCTTCTCCAGTGTTGTCCCCATTGGGTTATCAAGCGACACCATATTTCATAGTGGGGCTGACTGTATGGTCCTCTCTGTGCAATGACTGTTCTAAGTGGTGAGATCATTCTCGAGGCTCGATGGACCAGGATGCACTCCACTATCTCTTCCTTCCTCTTCATTATCTCTTGTCTGCTTGTTCAGAAATGTTCCATTCTCCATGCTACAACCTCATTGCTGATCTCTAAAAAAAACTCCCCTGGAAGGAGAGGCAACTGTCCAGATAGTTGGGATTGCTGCTGGGCCCTCATACCCCTCCACTGATTCCCCACTCCATGCCATCATGCTGCATTGGCATCTTGGAACACAGGATTTAAGTTTGGTTCCTCTTTCCCCGGTGGAGATATAAACAATATGCTCCTTTTGGGTTAGTGCCCCATTCCCCCATCACACATTGCCATCTCCCACTCCCCTCCTCAGGTGGTTACCATATGTAGCCCTGGATTTTCTCTGGTTCCTGCCATTCTACCTGGGCCTCACTCCAGGAATTTCTGTATACAGTAGCTTTTCCTCCTATGCCCCTTTTGCATTTTTTAAGCTTATATTGGTGGACTCATGAAGTACCTTTCCTTTTGCACTTGGCTTACTTCACTTAGCATAATTTCCTCCAGTTCTTTCCATGTGGCGATATGCTTCATGCATTCATCACTGCTTCCCAGCAATGCATAATACTCCACTGTAGTATGTAATCCATTTGTCAGTTGATGGAAATTTGGGTTGTTTCCAAATTCTTGCAATTGTGAATTGTGCTGCGATGAACATTGGAGCACAGGTGTCTGACCATGGTTTGTTTCTTGCCTTTTCTGGGTATATGGTAGCTCAATTTCCATCTGTTTTAGATATCACCAAATCAATTTCCACAGTGGTTATATACACCTACAGGTCCACATGGTGGATTCTTGATGTGCAATGGTATATTCCTATAGTGTAAGAAAATCAACCCAACACAATATTTTTTCTTAACTCTCTGTATATTAGTTTTGCTGTATACTGAATTCTCTAAAAGAAAGCTACTCAGTCAAATAAGTCCACATGGAAAAAGTGCAACAATGTCTGTGATCCAAGGAGTATAAATTATATAATCTAAATTCAAATGAGAAAATAGTATCAGAGCTTAGATTGTGAGATCCTGATGCTCAGAAGGCTATGGAAAACAGTGGAAGCCCAAATTACAGAATCTACAAAGGGAATAAACCTCCAGTCACCCTCTAATCATAATGAGGGATGGGAATAACCTCGTTATCATACAGAGAGTGTTAGAGAAATGACCACAGTAAATTAAAAGATAAATCTGATTCAAATGGACAAAATCTCATTACTGATCTCCCTTCAGATGCACTTTGGGTTCAATCTGGTTATTAATCTTTTCCATATATTTTTCATATCAAGCTTTATTCATGTTGCATTTTATAATTGTTGGTAGCCTTTGGGGATCTTTGTTATGTGTTTTTCTATGTTTGGGGTATATGAAACCCAGGATATAGACAGCTAGAATAAGGGCTTCTAGAAGTGGGGGGTATGGCAGGGGAGGTAGAAGGACAAAGGAAAACAATATTAAGGAGCTCAAGAAGGAAGAAAATGTTTTGAAATTGATCTTGGTAGCAATTGTAAAACACTACTTGAAAGGATTGGACCATGGAATGGTTTAATGTCTGGATTAGCTTCTAGTAAAATGGTTTGGAAAATTAAAAGAAGCTAATTACTCTTCTATGCTTTAAACTTTATAATTAATTTGCATTATTCTATTGCATTATTCTATTGCATTATTAGGGATGCTAGTGGTACATCGAGTTTCTAATCACAAAATTGGTGGTTCAAAACCACCGGGAGGGAGAAGAGGAAGCCTGGTCCTAAAAAGGTTGGCAGTTTCAGAAATGCCGTGGGAGCAGTTCTACTTATCTCGTGCATGAGGTGACTGTCAGAATAGAATCAGTTGCATGGGTACATGATAAGTACTATAATTAATAACCATTTAGCCATTTGAATTGGGGCTGAATTCTAATAGTCTTCCTGTCCATTGCTTCAATGGCACTCACAGCAACCATCTGCTTTATCGCAAGTCTCAAAGTAACTTGAAGGAAGAGAGTCAGAGAAGCGTGGAACAGACATACACTTGCCAAGAACCTTTTCAGTAATGGCCGCATCATCAGATTTCAAGCATTTGGGGCATCTTCTTACCACAACAGCTCTTAGTCTTCTCCTTAACTCAACAGTTAACTGTATGCAACGATAGAAGTGTGGCATATCAGCCCAGATGAATAGATAGCCCTAGCATGGCCTGGACAGTCCAGGATAATCCCTGGAGTAAGTGATACAAATGAGTCAAAAATGATCTCTGTGGATTGGCTCTAACTTTTCCACTTCTTCACTGCTAGCTGAGGCTCAGCAAACCACCACCCCCCACCCCAAAGCTGGCTCATGCCAAACTCAAACTTGTACACAACTAATTGCTTTAAAAATAGCCCAGATAAACAGATTTTAGCTCCTTAGAATCTGTTTGCTTTATATATCTCCCACAACTGTACCCAACATCTGCTGCCCCTAGATACTGTAAAATCTTGCACCCCCTGACACCCTAAATTTAGGATGGCCAGATTTCATCTCACACACTTTGGACTTGTAGTTGAGAGAAACCAGCCCCTGGACATGGGCAGCATGCTTGGTAAAGTGGAGGGGCAGGGAAAATACAGGAACGTCCTCGATGAGACAGCTTGACAGTCCCTGCGACACGGGACTCAAGCAGAGGACTAGTTGTAAGAATGGCACAGGATCATGCAGTGTTCTTCTGTTGTTCCCAGGGTTCCTAAGATTTGAACAGACTCCATGGCACCTGAAAGCAGCACCATCCCAAGCACAGTGCTGTTGTCTTGGGAGCTCTCTGGCCACGAGACTCCCCACCTCACCTAGAGACATACATGATCCTCCTCCTTTTCTTCTTCCCTGTGAGGTTTCTAACCCCTTCTACTTCAGTAGACTCCCTGAACAGCTGAGCTCAGAAGATCTGCTTCTGGCTGTCAATGCATTGGTTCCTGCAAAGTTTGCTGTGCAATGTTTGTTTGCGGCCCTATCTGTTTTTGATCATTCCCAAATTTCATTGACCTCATTATAGCACTTCACTCAACTGGCGGGTCTTATTTTTATTTTTGTTGTTACCAGTGATATCCATGTTCTCACAATAAACATTTCTGGCAAATATATTCTTGCCATTGAAACCCACCTTTTCCTATGGTAGAGTTTAATTCAGAGTTTCTTAATGCATTTCAATAGAGTTAATTTCATTTCTATTGCTGACTGGAGCAAAGGTGGCTACCATTCTATCACCCCAGTCACCACTTGGCCAAGGAGGATCAGTTCAATACCAATGACTAATGTTGGTGGCCTAGAAGGTCATGTTGTCTTGTCACTTGGGCAAGTTGGTAGCAGAGCTTTAAGTGGTGTGTTCCCATTGGCATCACCTTATGTGATGCTTAATTGTTTGTGTCAAATTGACTGGGCTATGGTTCATAGTGGTTGGCCAGATACTGACTTGGTTGATGTGAAAGTGCAATGTAATACAATTTAATGTGATTTAATCATTTTCTATGATATTGTCTGAGGTAATCAAATATCAGATAAAAAGAGGTTCCTTGGGAATGTGGTCTGCCCCCCAAATATAAACGGGTATTCTGACAGAATTCCCTTTGTACTATTCTGCTCATCACCCAGCATTTGGATTGTGAGGTGTAAACCTGCAAAAATCTCCACCCTGTTACAGATTTGGAATTTGCCAGCACTCACAAATTGATGGGTCATTTCCATGAAGTAGATCAAGCTCTCACCTCTATATGTATATAGATCACATCGGGTTCATCTTCTAGGGCAGTGGCTCTCAACCTTCCTAATGCTGCAATCCCTGAATACAGTTCCTCATGTGGTGTTGACCACAACCGTCAAACTATTTTTGTTGCTACTTCATAGCTGTAATTTTGCTACTGTCATAAATCACCATGAAAATATCTGATATGCAGGATGTATTTTCATCGTTACAAATTGAATATAATTAAAGCATAGTGATGAATCACAAAATAATATGTAACTGCATATTGTGAAATGTTTATTTCTAATGACAAATAGATGAAATTTTGTCTTGAAGCATGGTGTAGCATGGGTAACTCTCTTCATGCCAGGTATATGTGAGTGTATCTGCATGTGGATGAACACGTCGGGAGACAGATAGAGGAGTGGTACCTCAGTTCCTAAGACGATCAGAAATAAGTGTTTTGCAATGGTCTTGCTTGACCCCTGTGAAAGGGTCATTTGATGCTCAAAGGGGTCATGACCCACAGGTTGAGAATCCTAGGCAATCCAACTAAGCCATTGGCTTTCTGTTTACCTGGTATCCTTTAAACCAAAGCATGTTAGCTCCAGCATATCAGAACTCCTATCAGATATTGGCACAAGTACTACTCTGTAGAACTGTAGCTAATTTAAAAAGTGTAGCTGTTGAATTCCTTAAAAATTTGGGTGTCTCTTATAAACATCAATGTGATGCAATTAGGTGGTTCGAATCTAGCATGTAAGTCAGAAGGGTACACTCACAGATGTGCTCATTCTTGGAATATCAACTTCAAATTAACCAAAATTAGAACTGGGAAGAGAGTGTATGAAAAAAAAAAAAGAGAGAGCGAGATAGAACACGTGAGTGTATGTGGACAAACTCTCAACAGTTATCTGTAAAGATGTCTGGAAACCTGGGGTTCCCTTGGGGGAGATCTTAATGTTCATAAGTTGACGTTCTCTTCCAGTCTCTCCTAAGTAAAAGTTATTCCCCATGTGTACCCCCATAATTATGTGGGGGTAGTGTGGTTTTGCAAGCACAATTTTGCTTGCTATGTACAGTGGTTCTCAATCTTCCTAATGCCGCCACTCTTGAATACAGTTCCTCATGCTATGGTGACCCCCCACCATAAAATCATCTTTGTTGCTGCTTCATAACTGTAATTCTGCTGCTGTTACGAATCAGGTGACCCCTCTGAAAGGGCCATTTGAGCTCCAAAGGGGTCATGACCCACAGCTTGAGAACTGCTGTTATATACTTTTTCCCCACTTGAATACTTTTATTGGAGGATCTTACAACTCTTATAACAATCCATACATTCCTCCAATGTGTCTAGCACATTTGCACATATGCCACCATCATCCTTCTCAAAGAATTCTCTTCCCACTTGAGTCCCTGATATTAGTTCCCCATTTTTCTGTCCTCCCTCCCCTCTGCCCTCTTTCATGAACCCTTGATAAGTTATAGATTATTTTTTCCATATCTTTTATCATCACCCCTCACCCACTTTTCCATTATTTGTCCCCCCTTGGGAGAGGGTTATAGGTTGATTCTTGTGATTGATTCCCCCTTGCTCCCTCTACCCTCCCCTAATCCTCCTGCTATCTCTACTCACCTTGTTGACGCTGAAGCTTTATCTATCCTGGATTCCCTGTGTTATGGGGGCTCTTATCTGTAGGAGTGTGATGCTTTGGTCTAATCTGATTTGTAAGGTAGAGTTGAGGCCATAATAGTGGGGGGAAGGAAGCACCAAAGAATTAGAGGAAGTTGTGTATTTTCTCAGTGCTATACTGTACCCTGACTGGCTCACCTTTTTCTGTGACCCTTCTGTGAGGGCATGTCTAATTGTCTTCAGATGGGCATTGGGTCTCCATTTCATGCCTCCCAACCCCATTCACCTTGAGTATGGTTTTATTCTGGTGCCTGTTCTCTTTGACACCATGTGGTCACACAGGTTGGTGTGCTTCTTCCATGTGGGCTTTGTTGCTTCTGAGCTAGATGGCTACTTTTTTATCTTCAAGCCTTTAAGACCCCAGATGCTATATATTTTGATAGCTGTGCATAATCACCTTTCTTCACATTTACTTATGCACCCATTTAATCTTCAGTGATTGTGTCGGAAAGATAAGCATCACAGAATGGTGGATTGTTAGGACAAAGTGTTCTTGTGTTGAGGGAGTACTTGAGTTGAGCATCAATGTCCCTCTGCAACCTTAATTTTTAACATATAGATATGAGTAAATGGTTATATCCCCCTCTCATTTTATCTATTTACATGTGTACCTGCCTGTACGTAGGGTTCTATAAATGTCCTTTGTCACCTGTTTCTTTCCTCTATTTTCTTTTTACTTCCCTCTTGTCCCACTGTCATATTCGGCCTTCATTAGGATTTAGTAATTCCTTGCTACTACTTTGCCCTTGATTGAGCTCTATTAGGCATCCTACAATCTTCCATTGATTTTAGTTCACTAGTTGTTTGCTTGTACCTGGATTGTTCCCCCACCCCTTCCTTTCTCCAACCTCCTCTTCTCCCATATCCACCCAGAATCATTGGTCCCATTCTTTTTGTCTCAGAGTTATTTATCCCACCTATCTTATCTAGATAGATATGCAGATACATTAATAAGTGCAAAAAACAAGGCAAAGTCAAATAAAACAACAAAGAAACTCAAAACTGAAGAGACAATAACAACAGCGAAAAGCAAGGACAAAATAACAATAATGACAAGAAATCCACTGACAAAAGTGGAAAAGCCTATAAATAGTTCAAGATCTGTTTGTTGACCTCTATGTGCCTTTTCCAGTCAAGTTTGATGGGGTATTGCAGTCTGTCTTCCAAGTATATTTTGGTATGCTCTGCTCCCCCTGCTGCTCTGCTGCTTGCCCTCAGTGCCTCACTTCAGCAGGATGGGGCCAAATTGTGCACTCTACCTGCACTGTTTCTCCAATGCTGTTCCCCTTGGCACCATGGTTCAGTGAGGGATGCCATGTTCCATGGTGGGGTCAAGCCACGGCCCGCCCTGTGCATTGCCTGTTCCTAGCCAGAACATCATGCTTGGAGCTTGGTGGGCCAGGATGTCTTCTCTTCCCTCTTCATCATTTTGTGTTTCTCCCATGTGCTTTAATCCAATGTGCCTCTTTCCCCAAGTTATAGCCCTAGTGCTGTCCTCTGAAGTTCATTTTCCTGAGCGGGGTGTGGGGGGTGTGTGCCCACATAGTCTGGATTGGGACAGGCTCCACAGGCCTGTCTATTGGTTCCCTGGTACATGCCAGTAAGTTGTATTCATACCTTGGTGCATCAGGTTGAAGCCTAGTCCTTCTCCTTCTCCTGTGGAGATATATACAAAATCCTCCCCTTGGGTGGGTTAGTGTCTTCTCCCCCCATACCCATGTCTCTCTCTCTCTCTCCCTCTTATTTAGTTGGTTGCAGTATGTATTCCTGGTTTAGTTTTAACCTCTGCTATAGTTACTGGTCCCCACCCCAGGGATGTAAGTATATAGTAGCTTTTTCCCTATGCTCCATTTTTTTGTTTGTAAGTTTACCTCAGTGGACTCCTGTTGTGCTTTTACTTTTGTGCTTGACTTCACTTCGCATGATTTCCTCCAGTTTTTCCCGTGCAGTGATGTTCTTCATCCATTCATCACTGCATTTTAGGGGCAAGTAGTACTCCATTGTACTTATGGACAGGTTAACTACTTGAGGACTACTTACCTAAAGTTTGTCTGCCATGAAGAGCAGGCTACTTGCCTGAAGGTGGTCTGTCATCAAGAGCAATCAGATCCTATTGTCTGTCCTACCCTAAGTAGGGCCCACTTACTTCTGTTAAGGATAATAAATTATTCCTCTGGAGAAGAGCTCAAAGACAACTAAATTCAAACCAGCTTTGACAGAGAGGAGCAAAAATAGGACACTATTTTAGCCCTAAACCCCGCCCGTCTTGTTATGTATGTACCTTCTTCTCCCATGTATGCCTCTAGTGCTTCCCCTTCCTATTGTGTGTGTACCCCTAGCCTGTCTTGTCTCATGTCTCTTTAACTTACCCCTCAATTACACAGCCACCCTACTGAGGACCCATGTGGATGTGAGACTGGATCCCACAAACATTAACAACAGCACTGGCAGTCTGAGATGCGCCAGTTGATTATGTGTTTAGTGAAGTCCCTGTTCACCAACATCAGTGATGGCCACCTCATCCTTGCTGGTTTCAAATCTCTACAGGAAGTTATTAATGGTGAAACTCTGTTCATCTTCAGCCATGAGTTTATACAAGACTGTGATAGAGATTTTCTGCCCCCCCCCATCTCAAGTCTCCTTATTAAAAGTGATTTTGTGTTTAATGTGATTGTATTGATCTCACTGCATGTAGAGACCAAGTGTTATAGATTGAATTATGACCCCTCCGAAGAGATGTTGAAGGCAGAGCCCCAGTTTTTCATTTTATTTGTTATTGGCAATCACATCAGAGCAGAGTGGAGCCTACTCCTAATCCTTTCTGAATGATGTTTTATGAAAGAGGAGAACAGGCATGGAGCATGAGTCTTGCAAAGGGGGAATGCAGATGCCACGTTACAGCAAAGGCAACTGCATCAACAGCCAGCCAAGGAAAGCAAGCAATGCCCAGGGTTACTAAGAGCTGAGACAAGGAAGAAGTTTCCTCTGAGACACAACAGAAAGAGAAGAGATAGTCCTAGTAATGCCTTAAATTCAGCCTCTGGCTTCCTGAACTATATGGGGGGAAATTTTGTTTTCTATGAAGGTAGTCACTTTTGGGGTATTTTATTATCGAATCCTTAGTACACGAGTAATGGACTTTTCTGAATCTATGTCCTATGATGATGCTGGGAGTCCTTTCCTTTTCCACATTGACTTAGATATTTCAATGTTTCACACACACCAAGTTCTGGTAGCAAACCCACTGCAAGACACAAATTGTTTTAAAATGAGTGAAGCTCCCTGTCATTGAGTGAATTCTGCTTATCGTGACCCTGTAGAGCAGAGTAGAACTGCCCCTTCAGCTTCTGGAGGCTGTAAATCTCTACAGGTCACCAACCCTCCTCTTTCCTCTGTGGAGTGACCCGGGGTGGAGTTGCCATTCCTACAGGAGATGCAGGGGTTAGCAGCTCAACGCACAATCCAATATGCCACTAGGACTCTTTTTAATGGAGCAGCGTATAGGATATTTTTACAGTCTGTTACTATACTATATGGATAAAACTATTTAAGAATGTGTTGCTATTTTTTATTCATTGCATTGATGCCAAGAGATCTGCTATATATCCTTGTATGGCAAGTGAAGCCATGAACCCTGAACATACAGATTTAGTAAACAACTTCTAGGCAAGTCTGGTAAGTAAATCTTATATATAAACTTCATGGAAAATGGAATGCAAAGATCATGGGGATTTTCTGTAAACTGTCTGAAGTCCTCTCCTATTCTATTTATATATATTATAAAAATGAAAATGTATTGAGAGATGCTTTATAATTTCCATATATTAGACTATATTTTATTTCTGTACTTATTCCAAACAAAAATGTGGCAGTTGTGTTCGAAATCCATCACTTTCTGTCCCTTTAGGTAATAGAGATGGAACTAGACCCTCTTATGCAGTCAGTCTTCATATGCTAACTGCAAGGACAGCTGCTCAAAACCACTATCTGGTCTGAGAGAGAAAAGGGAGGCTTTCAGCTCCTGTAAGGATTTATAGTCTTGGAATCCTTGCATATGTTCACTATGCATCGGATTCTAATTTATGGCTGTGTTTTTGCTTGGTTTATTACAGTTAAATGGAATGGTATTTCAAGCTCTGCTATGACCTTCACGAGGTTCCAGCAAAGAGAATTTAGTCACCAGCAGAGGGCTGAAATGCCATTGACAGCTCCAAACCCTGACCAAACTCACTGCTCACGAGTCCATTCGGACTCACAGCGATCTTCTGGACAAAGAACTGTCCCTGTGGGTGCCCCAGGTTGTCAATCTTCATAGGAACATAAGCTTCATCTTTCTCCCTTGAAGAAGTTGGTAGTTGTGAACTGCGGGGTGGTTAGCAGTGCAACATGTAACCTACTGCATCTTTAAGGCTCCTTTGGTCATAGCTACATCTCTTAATATGTAGTGTTAATACTACCACAATTGAATATTGAATTGAATATTATTTTAATATTGCCTTAATTATAATATTTAAAAATTCTGAAAGAAAAAACAAACATTAATAATAATTTCTTCACATTTTTTTTCTGAGCATGTCACACAGCTTTACAGAAGTTCTTGTTATTAATGGGGTGGTGGCGGTGGTAGCTACATAGTCTAGTGTCAATTTGAGGATTAAGAGTATAGGGGTGGAGTCTAGCCTGTCAATCTGGAGATAGCCAATGAGACCTCTGTGTGGGCGTGATCTTCTCCTGAGAATTCCTGGGAACTGCTGCATTTTCATTCCTTGGAGGTGCGACACTCCTTTCTACTCTCTGCTCACTCCCTGAGAGATGCTCTGCTGACAAGACACAGCTGGAGGCTGGAGAAGTCCCATAGACCTACCCTGAGGCAACCAGAGCTAGAGAGGCCACACGGAGACCCTTGCCAGTGCTGAAATACCCACAATGCCACGAGATCCAAAGATTTCCTACTCTCTGCTCTGTGCTAGTCCTGCACTCAGCATCACTGAATGTGTTGTATGAGTCTGAAGAGCACTTCATAGATTGCTTTTGCACATGTGAGCCATTATCGGACTTACATACCTGGACTCCACTGGTTGGATGCTTTCTCCATGTATATACCCTTTATATAAAACTCCCTCTTAAACACACATGCATGTTTATGGATTTGTTTCTCTAGTCTACCCAGACTAACACATTAGGGGGTATGCAAACTTCCTCCCTAAAACATACATACTCTAGACAAATATAAGTGATCTTTTTAATAGCAATAAAAATCCATTAAATTGTATGTTAATTAAATCTCAGTTATATAGATGTCCTGTTTTAATTTAATATAGTGAAAGAGTATTTTTTTAAAAAACCCTACAATGCTTCAAGGCAACTGAAAAAAACACACACCAAAAACCTATATTATGTAACCAGTTCTAAAGGATTGACTACTGTGTGGTAATTGCGGGTTCATAGGACCACTGCCAGCACTCAAGAAATGTGAGCAAGTTGGCAAATCCTAATTTGTACACAGAAATCAGCCACATTCTTTATTTATATGTTTCCTATTGTTGTTCATATATGACCCATCCCTATTCAATTATTGTTACTCTATAGTTTCTTAAGCAGCAAATGCAGTATGTATAACTACTGCTCTTAGGGGCCTAGGATAGTTTTGTGTTGTAAGGGGGATTCCTATGATTGGAAAGTTGACAAGTTATTGATACACTATCAGTAAATAGTATAGTACCTTCTTAAATCTGTTATAGTACCTAAATCTCTTCAAGTGTGATGAGAAAGTTTAACACCGACAGTGTAAAGATGTAGAGTGGCTAAGAAGGGCATTCAATGTATGTTTAATTTTCTTAATCCACTTTCCCACATGCCTCAAAAGGATTTTGCCATGAAAGAGAAATTGTCAAGTTGAAATCAAAAGAATTGATTCTCAAGTTTCTCATGACCCTGACTTCCTAAGCAAATTAGCAGAGAGAATGTATAAAAAATACACATTGCTAGCAGAAATTACTATTGCAAAGGAGGCAAAAGAATGACAGAATTATAGTGTATTACTATTCTGTTTTTGCTAGTTACTGTCAAGTCGGGGCCCACTCATGGCAACCTTAGTATAACAGAACACAGCTGCCTTGTCCTGTGCCAGATACATTAGTGCTATAATTGATAGCTACAAAGCTAATCCTGAACACTAAAAGAGGCCATTAAAACAAGTAGTCAATTTATGTTCATTTCCACCAAACAGCAATCAACCACAAAATAAAACCCTGAAAGTTTTATGCATTTCCTTCTTTTCACCTTCACAATAAAAGTTTGCCATATGCACTTGTAATAGTCCTGTTTTATAGGTGAGGAAATTGATCAATACTGTGGAGCAAACTCGTGGTGACAGCGGAGGTTGACTTTACACACATCACTTGTTATGAAGGAAGTCTTGCCAAAATCTGTCATTAGAGATTGTCTCAACTGTCTCAAATAACTCCCTACAGCCACCTACAGCTTACCCCAACCTCCCCTAGAAGGCCTACTTTTTCATTTCTTGTTTACTGAATGAATACAAGCTTTGGGCTTTTCTCCTGCTTTTACACTGACCCAGGTAGGCAGCTTCTTCTAAATTGGTCCTCCACAGGTTTTCTGGGACTATTTGCATTTCTGGAGACATCCCAGACATCCCTGACTTTTTGAGCCTTAGTCCAAATTTTCTGTGGGGGAAAAAATGATTATAAATAGCAGAAGAAAATTCTCTAGGTGTGTATAGAGAAATATGTCTCCTCAGGGTATTTCCCAGCATACACCTTTGATTGAAAAAAAAAAAAAACAGAAGTATCAGTGACAGAGTACTGCAATTAAGTCGCAATTACATTGTCAATTCCCCAGGGGAAAGTGAGTGGTTTAGCTTGGAAAACTAAGATGACAGAGTTAAGGCTAATATAGCCTACCTCATTCCTCTTTTTCTTTTTTTTTTTTTTTTACTGATCACAACCAGTTTAGCTGGTTTGCCGTGGTTGAATTCCATTTACCCAAGTATATGGTTCTTAACATAGCACATATTTCTCTTGAGAAAATGACTGCCAATTGGCGCTTAGCTTTGCTCCCATTGTTATCATGGCACATAATCATGTGTATACTGTTCTGTATTTAGTATATTGAAGACATATATTTATAAAGGCAGAAATTTCAGGAATCATTGGGCTCTGTACTGGTTAACTTTGGGGGCCATGCTTCTCGAGATTTGGCAGACAGATGCAGATGTTAACACTCCTTTCCTCCACTCCCATGCCCAAATTTTGTGATCTGACATGAACAATGAGGTAGAAGGGGAGTTTCCTTGGGGGTGTGACCTATACCCAATATATGTGGCTATTCTGGCAAAACTCACACTTTCTCTCTGAGTCCTGCATCTGGCTTGTCATCCTCTACCCTTCTGTTATCTGGGGATGCACCATCAGCTTTCTGCTTGTCCTGATCCCATACAAAATGTTGGATTCACAACTCCTTCAGCTCTGCCTTCTGATATTTAGATTTGATGTTTGTCAGCCTGTGCAACCTGGTGTCAGGAGCAGCCTCCAGCCTGACACCTAATCCATGGATATGGAACTTACTATCCTCTGAGAATGCTGTGAGTCCTTATTTTGAGACAGATTTTCACACACACACACACACACACACAATGGGGCACACACAATGGGAAAAAAACTCCACTGTTTGGGGTTTTGTGAGTATACATTTTTACTTGCTCTGAATTAGGGTAGCCAGTGGCATAATCTGAGAAGGTTGTGCGTGGTCACAGTGAATATTTTTGTGAAAGCAGTTTTATTCTTACCTTGCTATTTGTGTGTGTGTATGTGTGTGTGGGTTGGCTATTTTAAGAGTACAGTGTGTGACTGTATTTTCTGCTTGGAAAAAATGCTGCAGAAACTGTTGGGATATTAGACACAGCTACAAGGACAGGGTGATGGGGAAAACTCAAGTTTACAAAAAGTGAAGTGGCGATTGATGACAAACCTCATTCTGGAAGTTGATCAACTTCCTTAATGGATGAGAATGTTGACTTTTAGGGTAGTTGGTGTTTGTTTCACCAGGTCAGTCTATTAATCAAGCTTTCTATTTAGAGGTTCTGGAAAGATTGCATCTAACTGTGCAACAACAAAAAAGGCCTATTTGTAGCAGACAAGACTGGTTTTGCCACCATGACAGTGAACCTGCTCACATAGCCATCTTAGTGTACCAGTTTGGGCAAGAAACAGCATGCCTCTCTTGGCCCATGCACCTGACTCAACTGACCTGGCTCAGTGTAACTTCTTCTTGTTTCTGTAAATGAAGAGGTACATGATAGGACAGCGATTTGGCAATGGGAAGAAAAAAATGAAGGAGGAGTTGGCAGCTATGCAAACTGATGAATTTGAAAAATGTTTCCAAGAATGAAATTGTAGATTTTAAAAATGTATTAAGTGTAGTGGAGAGTATTTTGAATGTTTTGTAAATTTTTTTAAATGCTTAGCTTTGAAAAAATTGGGATTATTTGGGTATCCCCATGTACATTTGTCATATTATTTCATGCTGGAATCATGTCACACATAATTGTGCAATGTCTTCCATAATCATATATGTTTTCCAAAACATATTTGTCTTTCCTGAACTTCTTGACATCATCTCTTACCTCCTTCTTAGTCCCCCAATTACTCCATATCTCCCTCCCCCCAAATCCTTGTTCTAGTTTCTTTCCCTATAGATTCAACATTCTTGGGTTTCATTTACCAAAAAATAAAGAAACAAATCACAGCTTCAAGAGGGTGAGCCCCAATAACAAAAAAAATCTGAGATCCACCCTAATGTGAATGAGCATAAGCAGAAAATAACAGAATATTCTTCACAGAACTGCCGGGATAATACTATCTTAATGCAACTTACAGGACTTTGGTGAACCAAGATTTTGTTCACAAACCAAGCGTACACTGCTCTTGGTATAGCTATCTTCTTCTACCTCAACCACTGCGTGTTTTCCACCTTATGTGCTCAGGCTACAGGTGTGTCTGAGGTAGAGTACAGTCACCCATTGGAGGTCCCATTTGTGGGCTCATTTGGGGCCTCCCTGCTGAAGCCTATGAAGCATGGCATGCACCCAGAAAATCCAGGATTTAGTGTCCTGGTTTTCTGCAGCTCCTGGCCTGGGTTTGCAGGATGCCCCCAGATGCTCTTGGTCAATTCTGCCCTCTCGCTGCATGTTCTCCCCTACCTAGTAATCCCAAGAGCATCCTCAGTCTTTTCTCCCCCCACCTGGTGGTCAGCTCCCTCTCCCCTCCCCGCAGCAGCCATGCACTTAGGTTCTCTCATACACAACCATTCCCTCTCCCCTATCCTGTACTCCCCCTCCCATCAGTAAGCCTCATCATGCTCTCTGTCAGGGTCACCTCCCTCCCAGGAAATCTCACCCCAGATCCTCATGGCTACCACTCAGCAGAAAGCATCCTCCTCCCCTCCCAACCATTTGATCTTTGTTGTCACGAGGTGCCCTCTGGCCAAGGAACCTACACGATACTTATCTGGAGCAGATGATGTGTGGTTCATTTGCACTGGTCCAGATCTTTACCAGACTGTCTGGTCTCCTGCCAGAAGACTGGATGGCCCCCATGCTCAAGCTTGTGTCTGTTTTGCTTTTTGTTCCTATCATGGTGGACTTGTACAGTACTTGCCCTTTTGTGCTTGCCTAACTTCACTCACCATGAAGAATTCCAGATCCCTCCAAAGTCTCAGAAACTGACAAGAGCAGTTCTACCCTGTCCTATGGGGTCATTATGACCCAAGGCTACAGGTGATTTGCTTTCTTTTTGGTCTATTTATTTACCTATGAACAAATGGCATAGGGTCCTATCTGACCTTTTCTGACTACACAAAGGGAGGTGAAGCTGATTCCACACTTTCCCAAGAGTGAATCCCAAGAAGCACAAGTCAGACATGCCTCCACCCTCCAACTCCCTTTACCTTATTCTGACATCAACAATCCTCCCACAACACTCTAGTTCTCCACTGGGCCTGATGATCTACTGCAATGGCCACCCAGAATGCATCGAGATTATTCCCAAGGGTGGAGTTTTCTTAGGGAAATTAACAGTTTCTCACAGTCAGGATCAGAAAGTCCTTTGGTCCTCAGTTGTGCCTCTTCTCGGGCAGTCATGTCAGCAGGTACATGTCTCCTGTCTCACTGGTCCTTAATTGCTGAGCTATGCAGCTATGTCAGGCTTGGCCTTTTGTGCTATGAAACTTGGAAAGGCAATTCCCACAGAACTTCTTCAATATTGGTAAATACCCCTGGGGCATTGCCTATGCAGAACAGCCCCCTGCCTGGACACACTCAGTTTTATTCGCCCTATGATCTGGGATTCAGCTCTTTGTCTCACAATCTCAAGGCTGTAGTCAACACTGCATCTGCTGCTGCCATCACTTCATGTGGGGCTCTAGCACATGGTCTACTGGCCCTCTTCTTTCTTAATGGTCGTGGGATTCTCTCTTCCTACTTCTGAAGTGACTTCCTTTACATGCAGCATAATGGTAAAATGGATTGATCCCCAATCAAGGGTCCTCTATCCTTATCTGTCTGCTTTCACTCAGTGTCTGAGTATAGACACACAGACTATGGAGAGAAGGGCATAACAATCTGACTGCATAAATAAACACGATGTATGCCTATATACATGTATTTAATACACACATGTATATACCTACATACTTTTGGAGTAGTTCTTAGTATAAATATGGGTACTGGTAATTTCTATTATTTCTATTGTGACATACTTAACAAACTTCTTCCTCTAGTGTTTGGTTTAATGTTTTTCTCTTCATAACAGGAGTAGACGATAATAGAGGTGGAGAGGAAAATGACTAATGCAAAGCTTTAACTGGTAATGGCTTCCTGTCCTTTGTTCTATAACTCAGTGTAGAAAATGGGCATAGTTTAAAACTGTCTTGCCAAACAACATTACATTCTGAAGCTATAGCTCAGTTTTCAAGGGTTTGAGACTGTGCCAAGAACTTTAGTATACAAGGCCATGATAGAGGCAAAAAGACCATAGAATATAATAAGCAAGGAAAAACATTAAGAGTGACAGGTAAAGTGGAGCAGTCAACTGCCCAGATCAGAAGTGAAAATGAGATGTGAATGCTTCAGCAAGAAAACAAGAGACCAGTTATTCTGGAGAACTGAGGAATGGATTTCTACAAAGTAACTACTTTCAAATCTTGATTTCACTTACCCTACTACTTCAAAAGCATGGTGAATACCAAATACCTTGATGTCCAGGCCTGGGAGAAAACAAAAAGCAAGAGGAAACAAAAACTCACTCCACGAAGTTCATGCTAACTCATGGCATTATATAAGACAAGGTGGATCTGCCCCTTTCATTTTCTGAGATTATAACTTTTTACAGTAGGCGAAAGCCCTATATTTTCCCCTTGGAGTCACAGGTGATTTTGAACTGCTAGCCTTGAGGAACACGGCTCACTGTGCAAACCCAAGCCACCAGGGCACTTTGGGAAATAACAGTCACTATTTTGGGGGGCAACACTGCCCTCTGGTGGTGGGAGTAGGAGGCCCAGTCTTTGCTCTATGGAGCTGGAATTGAACCTCCATCCCAGTGGGCTAAAGTCCCATGGACAACCACTATGCCATGAACCAGTCACTATTAAAGACCACCCTTTTAGCCATCGTACTAGTGCTTATAGGCAGGGGACAGGATCTCCTTACAAGACAGAAGCAGAGGCTAGCTACTTCTATAAAGAGTTGTCATTTGGGAAACCACAGGGGCATTTCTGCGTTGTCCTGTAGGATCATTGTGAGTGGGAACTGACCTGATGGCGGTGAATTTGATGTTGGGTTTGATTTGTGTGTGTTTGCGCACACATGTGCATGCATGTGTATTTTTATCTTTCAGTACAGCCTCTGAGAAGCCACAAAGGCACAGAATCAAATTCAAAGTAGCCTCCACAATGCTTTTAATTATTCATTATGTCCAACAAATGGATTCAGGAACAGGAAAATAAATTTATTTTCTTTGTGATATTATTTACTTGAAAAAAATTAAAAACATATGCAGAAGAGTATAGTTGTTAATCACATACTGAACACCTGGTGAACAAAAGTATGTCATGATTCCAGAAATAGGTTTTCCATTTATTTTGTGTTGAATGTAACATCTTACAGCTACCCTTTAGGGCAAGGTGGAACTGTTCCTATAGGTTTCTGAGACTGTAACTCTTTCCGGGAATAGAAAACTTCATCTTTCCTTGGCAGAGATATTGGGGTTTTGAATTGCTAACCTTGCAGAAAGCATACTCACTATACACTACCAGGGTTCCTATAACCATAAGGTCCAATAACCATGAGTAGGAATTGACTCAATGGCAGTGAATTTTCTTTTACCTGTTTATTGTTTGTTTGTTTTTTTATCTCATACCCTAAGGAGCCCTGGCAGCTCTTAACCACAGGTCTGTACTCCAAACCCACCATCAGTCCCATGAGGAGCGGACAAGGCAGTCTGCTCCCATGAAGATTTATAGTTTGGGAAACCTTGTGTGAGATTGCTGTGACCTGGAATTGATCCGATGGCAAGGGGTTAGGTTTTGTATATAGCATATGAGACTCGCTTACCTGTGAATGTTCAACATTTTTAGAACTAGGCTACCTGTAGGTGTCAACATTTTTAGAACCCCATGGACTTCAGGTCATGCTTTAACAATACTGCAGTCTCCAAAGAATGCCTATTTACTTTTATAAATCAAGAACAGTATACTCGTAATTTTAGATACAGAAAGCTGAGCTGCAAAAGATATAAATAATAAATGTGTCCTATGTGGCATAATGTAAAGAAGTACTTAAGTGGCATGCATGGTAGACTAGAAGCTAAATTCTGATGTGACAATTTGAATCTCAGGAAGGTTGATAAGCAATTAAATGTGTGTCAGCTCCTCTTAAAGAAAATAATCAATTTAGTGTTTGCAGAATTAAAATCAAGCCTAAACAAAAACTCTAGTAGTAGTTATGGAGGATGAATTTGACACTCTAAACTTAAAAGCAAGGGAATTAAAACATCCTCATCTGGTAAAATATGGTTCAAAGACCACTAGTAATATAATCACTTAAGACTCATTAAAACTCTACCACTTCTCTAGATTATATGAAGAAGATTGTGACATCAGGATTGCAGGAAGGTTTATAAACAGCCTTTGATATACAGATGACACAACCTTGTTTGCTAAAAGTGAGGAGGACTTGAAGCATTTGTTGATGAAGATCCAGGATTGTAGTCCTCAGGTATGGATTACTACTCAGTGGACAGAAGGCTAAAATCTTACAACTGAGCCAAAATGTAATATCATGATAAATGGAGAAAAAATTGAAGTTGTCAAGGATTTTGTCTTGCTTGGATTCACAATCAATGCTCATAGAACAGCAATCGAGAGATCAAACAACACATTTTATTCTATTAATCTTATGCGTAGGATCTCTTGGGGACAAACATATGTCTGACCCAAACCACGGTATTTTCAATAGCTTCATATACCTGTGAAAGTTAAACATTGAATAAGCAAAACCTAAGATGAATCAATTCATTTGAGTTAAGATGTTGGTGAAGAATATTGAAAGTAACATGGACTGTGAAAAGAACCCACAAATTTGTCTTGTAAAAGTATAGCCGGAGTGCTCCTTGTAGACAAGGGTGGCAAGACTTTGTCTCTTGCATGTTAGAGAAGTCAGGAGAGACTAGTTCCTGAAGAAGGACATCAGACGTGAAGTAGGTAGACAGTGAAAAAGAGAAAAGTTTTCAAGAAGTTTTCAAGAGAAAAGTTTTCAAGAAGATGGATTAGCACAATGGCTGCATTGCTGAGCATAAACATGAGAAAAATTGTGAAGAGGGCACAGGACCAGACTGTGTTTCGTTCTGTTGTCCATATGTTGCTCTGCGTTGGAATTGGTTCAATGACAGTGGCTGTTGACAAGCCACATGGTGCTACACCAGAGTCCTGGGAGCTGGAGGAGTCACGTGAAGACCCCTGCCAAGGCTGAGATGCTTCTACCTGCTACTGGATCCACAAGTCTTTCCACCTACCGGCCTGTAAACTTCCTGCATTCAGCATCATCGCCTGTGTTGTGTGAGTCTGAAGAAGAATTTATAGATTGGTATCAGACATATGGGCTAATATCAGACTTATGGCCTTGATCTGGACTGGACTGGAATGTTTTCTCAAAATTTAATTGCTCTTGTATATAAAGCTATTTCTTATACACATATGAATTTGTTTCTTCTGTCTACCCGCACTAAAACAGGGACCAAGGAATATGCATTTTACAGAGCTTATTACACTAAGAGTGCATAATACCATTGAAGAACTATGATAGCTCTAAAACTCAAGTTTAAATGTTGGTGTCCTATATTCATTATTATTTTAGCAAACATTTATTGAGTACCTCCTAAATCCTAGGCTTTGGATTTAAGATGTTTTAAATGATACTGAATGGAGAGGGTTCATTACTGATATAATAAAAACATTCATGAAACAGAGCTGAATGCTGAGTGGTGGAAGTAAAAGAGCTGATGTTGGCTTGATGAAGGCGGATGCACATTCTCCAGTAGACTTGATATATTTTGAGAAAACTAAAGGCAGAGGACCATTCAAGAGATCATAACAATGTTGTGAGATATGAAAAGAATATACACCGGGGACCTCCGACAATACCTTAAGCCAGGACCTGGGGCCCAACGGAAGGTCAGGAACTCTGTACCTCTCCCTAAGAGCCCAGATCTTCATACCGATTGGAAGGTGCCATTGAACTCACAAAGACAGAGTATCCCTAACCATTTTGCTAGAACCTATAAAGCTCAACTTTGGAGAATGTAACTCAATGCCAGTTCCCAGGCGGAGCCCCTGCTGTTTGCTCTGAAACTGCTAGGTCAGGCTTAACAGGGGGAAACCCTTGAGTTACATCTAGAGCGAGATTACCTATTCTACGTAGTTGTAGAAGGGAGGGACTAAGGTGAGTAAACTTTGCTCCAAAAAACGTTGAAATTCACCTGGCTACAATGTTTATCCTCCAGGTAAGACCAGAACGTGCCATCACCACCCTCAGTTTTCCTCTATTTCTCTTTTAGTCCATCTGCAATTCTGCTCTTGGAACACTCTGGAAAGGCCACAATAAAGTGCAGAGCATTTTCTATGTCAGGATTATGCAGTACAGTCAGCAGCTACCTTTGGAATGTCTTTTTGTCCCATTGACAATCATTTTCACAAATAGGTAGAGAGCTAATAGAGCTCTTTGTGCATAGTTATTGAGAGGTAACAGGCACATACATATGAAAAATATATAGTTCCTATACATATATTTATATGTACCACAGGCACATACATACGAAAACATATAGTTCATGTACATATATTTATGTGTGCCATAGGAACATACATATAAAACTATATAGTTCATGTACATATATTTATATGTCCCACAGGCACATACATATGAAAAATATATAGTTCGTGTACATATATTTATATGTCCCACAGGCACATACATATGAAAAAGTATATGGTTTTTGTACATATATTTATATGTTAAGTATCAAGGTCACAGACCAACACTTAGTCTCTACTCAAGTATTCTGTCAACTCAAAAACACTTTGTTCTAATGGCATCATATTCTGGGATGCTCACCACCCCAACATGATTTATGAGGACAAAGTGGATTTATAAACTAATGTGGTGAAGGAAACTGATGGTGTCCAGCTATTAAAAGATACAGCATCTAGGATCTTAAAGGCTTGAAGATAAACAAAGCCCACATGGAAGAAGCATACCAGCCTGTGTGATCATGAGGTGTTGACAGGATCCGATATCAGGGATCAGAAAATGCAAAACAATCAATCATATTGATATAAATGAGGGGACCAGAGTGGAGACCCAAAACCTATCTATAGTCAATTGGACATCCCCTCACAGAAGGAGGAGTCAGCCAGTTTGCAGTATAGCCCCGATGAAATATACCATATTCCTCTAGTTCTTTAATGCTTCCTCCACCACCCTACCATCATGGCTCCAGTTCTACCTGACAAATCCGTCTAGACCAGAGCATGTACACTAATACAGATAAGAAGTCTCAATACACTTAATCCAGGACAGATAACCCCCTCAGGAACAATTATGGGAGTAGTGATACCATGTGGGAGGGAGAAAGTGAGGAGAGAAAGGGGAAAATATGGGAACCGATCACAATGATTGCTGTATATTCACCCCCGAGGGGGATGAACAACAGAAACATGGGTGAAGGGAGAGAGTAAACAGTGTGAGATATGAAAATAATAATAATTTATAACTTATCAAGTGCTCATGAGGGTGAGAGGATGTAGGAGGGAAGGGGAAAAAGAAGCTGACTCAAGTAGAAAGAAATGTTTTGAAAATGATGGATGAAAGATATGTACAAATTGCTTGATACAATTGATGTATGGATTATACTCCACTACTATGGAGTAGTGTATGGACACTACTCAGAAGGGATGAGAATTCAGACCCTCTGTCCTCTGGAGTGACCCCTTTAAACTTAACTGACAGAAAAAGTCAAACCTTTTCCCAAGAACTCCCAATAAAATGATTTATAAAAGCAAACTAGAAAACCTCAAAGTTATTATTTCTCAAAGTAATTCAATGTCTTGTTTGAACAGTGAGCCAGACTGACATATCTTACCTGAAGGCAGTGTTGGCCTACATGAGAGCTTCAGGATCCCAGACACTCAATCCCACACAACATCTACATGATTATTTTCTTTCTGGAATTCAGATTCAAAGTCAAAATTGGATGTCAAACTTAAAATCTCCTGAAGGGTGACCTCACCTGGAATTCAGTAGCATGCGTATTGTACTTGGTGCTTATTAAAAGTTCCTTTGGCATAGATTAAATAAAGCAAATGAACAGCAGACCCCATTTCAATAGGAACAGGTATACATTTAAACAAAAAGACTTATTATTCAGGCCAATGTTTGCATGCATCTGAACCAGGGTAAGCACTATGCTGCTAGCTGGAAGGTTGGTTGCTTAAACCTTCCACCCACCCTGTGAGAGAAAAATGAGCTACTCCTGTACTGATCTTCCATCTCAGGAACCTTTATGGAGTTTCCATGGCTCTAAATTGACGATGGCTGTGGGTGTTGGAAGCCAGGAAAAAATCTGACAATTTTGCTTGGGAATAGCAATATTCTCTTGAAAGGTCTGTCTACATTTGAGGTGTAGTGGTTTACCATATAATAAAAATCCCAACAATAAAATATGCAGCACAATAGTACCTGGGATCTTTTGTAAAAGAAAATGAAAGGTATTGAGGAAGGCATCAGGAAACAAGCAAATAAATCTTATTCTAAATCAGCTCCAGTGTTGTCATAGTTTCCAAGGCTACCATAACTAAATACCGCAAAGTGTTTGCCTGTAAGGAACATAATTTTATCTCCTCTCAGTTTTAAGAACTTTAAATCAAATTCTGGATATAGGGAGGGCTATGCCCCTTTTCTCTAAACTCTAGAGAATGATCCCTGTCTCTCAATTTCTGGCATCCCTGGACATTTCTTGGTTTGTAGATAAGTCTTCATGAAACATCTTCCTCTTGAATGTGTTTTTGCTTTTTCTATTAATTCTTACCTTTGATAAGACACTACTCAGAAGGGATTAGGATTCAGACCCTCTATCCTCTGGAGTGACCCCTTTAAACTTAACTGACAGAAAAAGTCAAACCTATTTCCAAAGAAGCTCCAAATCACACATGTACAATGGTTAGGATTTCGATTTTTCTTTTCAGAGGACACAATTCATTCCATAGCAGGGTTTCAATTTCCTGAAGATTTGGCTCAACTAATACACATTTGGCCTTTTCTGGATTCACAAAAGAAAAAAGAAAATCAAACTCAATATCAGTAGTATTGGGCTGGTGTGCTAGTCCAGGTAGACTAAAGAAACAAATTCAGGGAGATTCATATGTTTGAAATAGAGAACTTTATATCAAAGAATAATTGAATATTAAGAAAACATCCCAGCCCAGTCTAGATTAAGTCTGTCAGTCTGATATTAACACATATGTCTGATGGCGGCCTATAAATTCTTCTTCAGACTCACACAATACATGCAATGACACTGAATACAGGAGGATCAAAGATCAGTGGGTGGAAAACCTTGTGGACCCAGTGGTGGTGGAAGCATCTCGGCGCTGGCGTGGGTCTACACATGGCTCCTCTAGCTTCAGGGCTATGACTCCATCAGTGTAGCCTTTGTGACTTATCAACAGGAATGTCTTACAGGAAAACAAGCATACAGTCTCTATCTGGCCGTAAGTGGACTATTTGTCTTCTTTGAGCCTCCACATGAGGTCATCAAGCTGCAACCTGATTGACAGGCTGGAATCCACCCCTTTGCAAGTTGACAAGAGTATGTTACTGCCACAACTGGAGTGTCTACAGCAGTGCTTCTCAACCTTCCTAATGCTACAGCCCTTGAATATATTTCCTTATGTTATCGTGACCCCCCCCAACTATAAAATCATTTTTGCTGAAAACTGCTGTGTTAGATACTATTTCTTGAGCACTTATTCTGTTTGAACTTTAAGACAATGCACTATTCAGTCTTCTTGAAAATAACCTCAGATAATGATGTACTCAGGTATTTGAACCCTGATCATGGCTAACTGGTCTCACTATCCTTTATCAAAGGGAAAGTTGATTGCATAATGTGAATAAGAATGTGAAGTATGTCCCCTTCTCTGTAAGCCTGATCAAAATTATAAAAACAATGCTCTCCACACCCCGCCCCGCAAAAACCAGACCCAAGAGGTGACTAATTCTACATTGGCTTAATAGTCCATTTTGCCAACACAAAGGGTTGTTTGGAAGCCTTCTACCTGCTAGTATCTGTTTCACACCTGACCTGGGACCACCAGCTTCACCTCTCTCCAAATGGACCCCAACTGCTGCTGTGTCTCTGGAGGCTCCTGTGTCTGCTCCAACTCCTGCAAGTGCAAAGACTGCAGATGCATGCCCTGCAAGAAGAACTGCTGCTCCTGCTGCCCTGCTGGCTGTGCCAAGTGTGCCCAGGGCTCCATCTGCAAAGGGGCATCAGACAAGTGCAGCCGCTGTGCCTGACGGGAGAGCCCTGCCAGGATGTGACTAGAGCAACATGTCCAAAGTCAGAGATCCTCCCTCAAATGACCCTGCCTTCTTTGTTACCTCCATTTTCTATGAAATGTATGAACTATAATAAAGTTTGATGACTTTAAAAAAAGGAAGTAAAGGGTCATTCGACCCCCAAAGGTGTGGCAAACCACAGGTTGAGAACCACTGGTAGAGAGAGAAAAACCAATGATACTCATTTATGTACGAGAAAGAAAACCCTCCACACCATCTCATGTTCCTGATTGTCTTGTCATCACTCCTCTATCAGTGTGATGATGCCATACCTTTGTCTTGTGGATCAAGGAGGTTTACTGAACCGGAATCCTGAGGTTCAGAGACCCTGTGCTTCACTTCAGGCTCTTCATTTTGTAGGATGGCAGTGAGCTCCACCTTGCCTCTGTGTAAGATGGATTTTTAAACCCAGTAGGAAGTGACAACTGATCAATTTTGGCTTTAGGATGATACCCCCACCCCCCAATATAGTCTGTTTTCTTGGTCCCTCTCAGTCATGTCGTGGGGCTTACAAAGAGTGTGACTAGAAGAGTCATATCATGTAATTCAGTACACCAATATATTCCATCTTGCACAAAGGCAATGCTATTGGACAGAGTAAGAAGAGGACTTTAAAATGTTCCACAAATAATTAAGATCTTCTGGAGATATTGGAACAGATGACCTCCCCACTTCACCAAATGGTAAACCCTGAGAAAACCATTAAGCCTGGAACCAAAATTATCTCTGGACCTCATCTTTGAAGCAAATAAGAAGCTAGCCTAACTAGAAAAGAAGGTCGGAATTAAGCCTCATGCTCCTTTAAAGAATTATCAATATGAGATCAAGTTGACAATAAGGACTTGAAAGGAAAGATGAGAAGCTTGAGAGCGGGCAGAGGCAGTGTGTTTGTGTTCACGATGGTGAAACAGTTTGCAAATAATTCCCAAGGAAAGAGGCACAATGTGAAGAATAATCTCTGTCACTGATAAGTACCGACAGAAGTAGCCAATGTGGTTTACAGTATAGTCCTCATGTGTGTATAGTCTTGCTGTTTATCAGCAATAAGAAGAGTAATGATCTGTGTGTCACAACTGTTTTCCTGTTCAAAAATCTTGCAAAATGCCTGTGTCTCTCTCTTGAAGAAGCTACTGCACTTTTTCTATGTCACACATCTGCCAAATCCAATCAGGAAAAAAAAATCCCACAAAACAAAAAGGTCAGTGTAATGACAAAACTCTTGATTTGGGGGCTAATCTTGCCTTCAGTGACTCTCCTCAGTGGGGAGAAGCGTAGCTGCAGGAGAGCATGCATTTTCTTTAATTAAAAAATAGCTGTGAATTCAAGGAGTCACTTAGCCATGCGAAACTAAGTCGAGATAAGCAAATGGGGTCCTGCAGAAAAACAACTTGCAGCTGAATGCAAAACATTTTTTTGGTCCAGGTAAACCAAGGATCATTTTACAGCACAATCTACTGCGATCATATTTCTTGAGGAAATTATGGTGCAGTCAGATGGCTCATTCATACAGTCACCATAAAACACACTTGGCTTGCTTGCAATCTGTAAGCCTCAGCAGGCAATTCCTGGGTCTTCCCTGAAAAAGATCATTTTCTTAAAAGCCCAGGTCACTTGAAAGGCAAAAAGGCAGAAATTTGTGATCCTGTGGATGCTGGGTCCACCCTAGCAGTGTGACCACAAACAAAACAAAAAACATTCTGATTCCTACAGCATTTATCTGCAAGTAGGGTAGGAGGATACATGAAGCAACAAGGAATAAAATCACCCAGGTCAGCAGGCAACAGGGGGAAATCCCCTCTCTGTCATCGACTACACCAGCTTGCCAATGTGGATAAAAGCCATCCCTCTAGGTCAACAGCTCTCAACCTGTGGGTCACAACCCCTTTGGGGGTTGAGTGATCATTTCACAGAGGTCTCCTGATTTATTACTTTAGCAAAATTACAGTTATGAAGTAGCAATGAATATAATTTTATGGTTGAGGGTCACCACAAGCTGAGAAACTATATTAAAGGGTTGTGGCATTAGGAAGGTTGAGAACGACTACTCTAGGTGGGCGTTATGTGTTGACCTGCTAACTTCAAGGTCAACAGTTTGAAACTGCTTTGCATGGGGAAAGATGAGGCTCTGTTTATTCTCATAAAGAGTTACGATCTCATAAACCCACAGAAGCAGGTCTACCGTGTGCCATTGGTTGCTATGAGTCAGAATTGTCAAAATGGCAGGGAGTTCTGGCTAATGCTGATACTGCAGGGGTAATGTCTAGAGCAGGCAACTTGTTTTACAGGGTAGGGTTTTTCTCCCCTTTCCCCCTAAGAATGTGTGAGATCACATGGTCCCTGAACAGTGTAAATGGCTAACCACTCAGCTGTTGTGTCAGAGCCCGTCGATAGGTGTCCCAGCAGCAAAACCTGGTCATCTACTTAAGGAAAACTCAGTCGTTGAAAAACCCGTGGGGCAAAGTTCTACTCTGACCTACTTGGAATTGATAGGAGTTAGAAACAGCACCAAGGCAATCGGTGACTCTTTGAATCCAAAATTAGCTCAGCGATGAGAAATCCTGTTACAAATGCATTTTAGATTAGTTATAAATGCATTTTAAAGTTTTTTGTCTTTGCGTGTTAAACACTCTTCAGTTATTAATTGATTTGGCAAATAATGGTGTGACCAAGAGTGGCAGATTTGTTTTCTGAAACACTGGGAATTCAGGTGAAGCCAGTTTTCCCATTAAAGCTGCTTCCAAAGAAGCGGCTAAATAAATATTGACTAAAGCCAAAAAATGCTCTGAAATTATGACAGAAATTCAATTGTGCAAAATGCAGTCAGTTCTAACAAGACTGGCCACATCCCCATACATCATTTGAAAAATGTCAAAACACTTATTAGGTATCTATCTCACTAAACCCAGATGAATAAAATCACAAACAACTTGAGTAGTTAATATTCTTCACGGTTTTCTTTTGGCACAGTCTCTCTGTACATGATTATTGTTATCAGTACAGATAGTGCCAACTATGGTCCTCAATGGAGCCTTGGTGGCATAGTACAGTGAACACTGGACTGCAAACCAAAAGGGATCAAAAACACCAGTCACTCAGAAAACAGTGAGGTTGTCTGCTCTAATAAAATGCAGTCTCATAAACCCTAGCGTTGCTCTGAGAAGGAATCAATTCAATGGCAGTGAGTTGTTGTGGTGGTAAAAACAAAAGAAGAAAGAATTGAGAAATCATACTTTCACATTACTGCTGAAGAAACTTCCTAAGAAAGACCCCCCAGAGAGTTGGATGCTGGTGAACAGTCTACTGAGTCTTAATTACTATCATAAAGATGATCAATATTATGGGTGATGATAGCTTGGTCCCTCTATTTTGGATAGAATTGTGCCCCCTCAAAATAGGCGTTGCAAATTCTGTTATACCTGTAACCATAATCCCATTTGAAAAGAATTTTTCTTTGTTATGACTAACAAGCCATCTTAGTTTGAGTTTTTGCTTGTGTCAACTTCATTTGAGATTTAAGCAGAGACGGGGAGAAGTCGCATCACATGAAAACTTTCTAAGCGCAGACACTCAAAAAAGACAAGCGCCTACTCCCAGAAACCACACAGAAAGCCAGCATGCTAAATAGAGCCTCCTTATCTGTAAGATAATAAGTGTTTGCAACAGCTTTCCAATTGTTCTATTTCTGTTGTAGCAGCACTAGATAACCAGAACACCTACTGCCATTGAGTCGATCTAATTTATAGTTTCCAAGACAGTAAATTTTTATGGTGCCAGGAAGTCGCATCTTTCACCCCTAGAGTGCCTGAAGGGTTTGAACCACTGACCTTGCAGCTAGCAGCCCACTGCTTAATCCACAATCCCCCAGGATTGTTTAACTAAAACAAAGGACACCATTTACAAGAAAATATCAAATTAAACTGGATTTTTTTAAATGAAGAAAATCTCTCCAAGTGCACTGTGAGCTCTACTGAGCCAATTCCATGTCCCTGTGCACTGCCCTCATTAAATGAAAGAAATGACATTCTCAAGCATAGAATGCTGGAACAATGACATGAGCTACAATAAAAGAATGTGGCAGAGTCTGTTGTTTTGATAGCATCCAGATGCCAACAATTATACTGGCTTCTGTTCTTAAACTACCATAGAGAATCTGCAGCAGAAACCTCACTTGCTCTCCTGGCCTGTCTCATTTCCAGTGGCCTTGTAAGATATTGTCCCACCATATCTTTAAAAATCCATGTACCGAATGCTCAAATTATTTGGAGTTGAGTATCACCTGTCTAAATCAGTCTTTCTCAATCTTTTTTCTAAAGAACCCATGCCAGCCTTTCAATTAAGCATGACTTTTAAGAACTTCAGCAATATGACCCACATCATCTTTCCGTGATATAAGTCGCCTTCTGGGTGATTCTGACTTAAGATGTGTGCAGGGTCTAGCTGAACCCTCAGATTTTCCAGGTTGTGATTTTGGGGAGCAAATCAAGCCTGTCTTCCAAGTGGTCTCTGGGTGGATTCTGTCTGAGTGAAAACACAGGCATATGCTCCACTAGAAATTAAAATAAAGAGCTTTATTAATGGCTTTGAAAAAAAACTCTTTGGGAAATGGAGAGACACATGAGAAAGCAGTTTTTGTATTAGATGAAACAAACAGTGGACCTTTGTTTAAGAGCCACAGAAATGGAAGGGGGAGGCATATCTGAAGTTAAACGCTAATCTTAAACTTTTAACCATCAATCACATCCTGAAATTTGTTGCACTCTGAGGTTATTTACATCCTGAGGTTTGTTTAACAAGATATCCTATCAATGATAATTCAGTCAATGTTCTCCCACAACTCCAATTTGCTTTCCCAGCAAGCCAATAAGCTTTTATTCTTCTAGGATTTGCAGAGTCAACAGGAATAAAGCAAAGATGTTGGTGAAGGAGGTTTCATTTTGGGGAGTCATGAGATCACACCTGAGATTTCATTAGTTGACATTCGCTTCCCTTTGATTATAGAGTTATGAGGCAGTGACAGGCTCCCTCTTAACCTTAACCTTAATCTATTCTAAATCTAGTTCCTAGGTCCTTGAGGGAAAAATCTAGACAAGGCATTCTTTTCAGACCACACTGAGTAAACATTCTTAACAGACACAACAAATAATTCCTCATCCGATGCTGTAAACCCAACTCCTGTGCTTTTTTGGGTGTATGTTCAATAAGATTCTACCCCAAAGAAGGTGAGTTGACTCTAACAGTAGAAAAAAATTCAGAAAATTGAGTTTTAATAGAGTTACTCCATTTAGCCATGCTAATACAGTCTCAGAAACTCACAGAAATAGTTCGACTCTGTCCTAGCTCTCTAGGGGTTGTTGTGGGCTCAATGGCAGTGAGTGAAGGCCACAAAGAGATAAAAAATAAAGATGTCCCAAATGCCCAAATTTAAAAAAATGCTACACAACTCCAATACCGCCCCCCAAAAGGAGAGTTTTCACGAATGTCCCAGGTTCTACGGTTCTACGGTGTTATGTAACTCACAGACCCTCAAGGAAATGGCTCACATGGGTGTGAAGGCTGACAAACCCCAATTCTCAATTGTAGATGTCTGCCATGAGGGGTCCCCTCCATCTCACTAAATCAAACTATTGACTCACAAGGCTATGAGAGCTGGTGTATCAGCTTAGGTGATAACGTTGAGTCGCAAGAACTGAAGGTCAAGTCAGATGCAGAATCCCGAGCCTGAGAGCAAACTTTTCAAAAGTTGCTCAGTGCAGGTCATGATGACAGGTGGGGAGGGGCAAAGATGGCAGTGTGCTCATATCTGAGGATTGAATGGAAGTGTGATTTTTGCCTTCTTATGTCAAAAGGGGTCCAGGTGTCATAGTGCATTGCTCTGAAAACTAAAAGGTTGAAGACCACTAGCTAGCAGCCCCATTGGGAGAAAGACTAGGCTTCCTTTTCATTCAAAGAGTTACATCAGAAACACACAGGGCAGTTATACCCTGGCCCATAGGGTGGCCATGATTTAGAATTAAATCAATGACAATGAGCTTTGTTTTCCTTTTTTTTTTTTTTGATATCAAAAGGGTAGGCAGAGTAGATGTTGATCACTTCTTTGCATTTTAGTTGCATCAAATGTAGTACTGGGCAGTTCTAGGGCCAGAGTCTCTTATTTTATTCAGTCCAGTCAGCAGCTGGAAGTTGGACTTAATAGGGTATTGCCTGAACTAAAAGTTAGTTGTTGTTGTTGTTGTTGTTTTTAACAATATCGAAGATGACTAGCTATTTTCAGACTATACCCCCAAGAAACCTGAGGGTGATGAATAAAGTCACATCCCCTACTCAGTTGTCAACGTTGTTAGGTGCCATCGTGTCAGATCTGAATCACAGCAGTCCTGTGTACAACAGAATGAAACGCTGCCTAGTCCTGCGCCATCTTCACACTTTCCTTGTGTGTGAGTCCATTGATGCAGGCACTGCCAGACCATCTTGCCAACTCACTTTCTGTTTTTAGCTAACCCTCTGCTTTACCAAACATGATGTCCTTCTCTAGGAACTGGTCTCCCCTGACAACATGTCCAAATATGTAAGATGAAGTCTTATCACCGTTTACTCTAAGGGATGTACTTCAAACACTAGAGTTCAAATGCATTGAGTTTTTTCTTCAGTCTTCCTTTTTCAATGCCCAACCTTCACATGTATATGAGTCAATGGAAAATAGCATGGCTTGGGTCAGGAGCACCTTACCTTAGTCTTCAGAGAAACTACCTTGCTTATCCAATCAGGTCTTGTTCAGCAGATTTATCCAATGTATGGTATCCTATAATCTCTTAACCGCTATTTCCATGAGCCTTGATTGTGCATACAAACAAACGAGACAAAATCCTTGACAACTTCAACCTTTTCTCCATTGATCATGATACTGTTACTAGTGCAATTATGATGATTTTCCATTAGATTGCAATCCTGGATTTTCATCAGCAAATGCTTCATGTCTTCCTCACTTTCAGCAAGCAAGATGTGTCATCTGCATGTCAGAGGTTGTTAATAAGCCTTCCTCTAATCATGTTGCCACATTCTTCAAATAATCCAGCTACTTTGACTATTTGCCCAGCTTACAGATTGAATAAGTATAGTGAGAGGATAACACAGATGAATTCCTTGGCATAGTCAATGAGACAAAAGTAAACACTTTTCTGGTATCTTCTGCTTTCATCCAGAATCCATTTGACATCACCTAGGATGTACCTTATTCCACATTCTCTTCTGAATGTGGCCTGAACCTCTAATCGATTTCTGTCAAGGTACTGCTCTAACTGTTGTTGGATGATCTTCAGCAACATTTTATTTACAAGTGATGCTAATGATCCTGTTCTATAATTTGAGCATTCTTTTTGTTTGCCTTTCTATGGAGTTGGTACTAACATGGTTCTCTTCTAGCCATGTAATTGTCTTCCAAGTTCCTGGCATAGATGACTGAATGTTTCCAGTGCTTCATCAATTTGTTCAAATATTCCCATTGGTATTCCATCACTTCCTGGAGCCTTGTTTTAGGTAATGCTTTCAGTGCGGTGTGAAAATTCTTCATTTAGTGCCATTTATTCTTATTTATAAGCTAGAATGTCCACTATTAAAAAGAATGTCCACTATTTCTTTGAAGTACACTGGGTGTTCTATCCATCTTCTTTTGATGGTTCTTGCATCATTTTATATATATATATATATGAACTGCATATATACAGCTCACTAATTCTTTATTGATAGGGTAATCGCTCCAGCTCTCACTCCCCTCTCCCCTCTCCTCTTCTTCAATGCCAGATGGCCACTCCAGTGAAGGAGTTCAGTTGTCCTAGTCACAATAGGGGTGCTAGTCAGCTGTTCAGGATCCAGCCCAGATGGTTAGGATTCAGGTGTGGACATCTCAGGAGAGAAAAGCGGGTCTTTTGAGTTGTGCCTGGGTTTTACCAGCTTTGGGTCCATAGTCTCCTGCTGTTTCTGGTGGGTAATGAGGCGCGCTCCAACCCTGGCCTGGCTCAGGCGGGGGTGGGGGCAGGGCTGGTCAGGTTCCAGGCTGTTTCAAGTGCCAGGCAGGGAGGATGACTGGTCATCCAGTAGCCCTCAGACCCACACTTTTGCGGTCGTGGACGTGGTCCGGGGTCCTCAGTTTTGTTGTGGTTGTGGGGTACGCATGCGCCAGTAGAGGGCTTGCCTGTAGGTCACTAGGCAGTCGGTCAAGCGGAGGCACAGGCAGAGGCGGCAGTAGCTGGTCAGGGCAAGTACAAACAGCGAACAGTGGCACAAGGAGTATGAACCTGGTGACCAGCAGGACTGTGAAGCCCGGACCCCTCAGATGTGACCTGCAAGCAGGTGCCTGGGAGCGCAGGACCTGGGGATGGCAGAGGAAGCCGAAGCCCAGCATGGTGACAGCAGGCAGCAGCGTGGTCTCCAGCAGCAGCGCCAGCAGGAGCTGGTTAAAGGCAGCCAATGGATGTTCCACACCATTACTAGCACCGCGCAGGTCCAGCAATCCAGAGATCCCGTGAGTCCCAGGGATATCTGTCCTCCCATCTCCCGCGGCCCTTATAACCCTCTCTCCTGCTCCCTCCCCCTGTACAGCCTTGCATCATTCAATATTTTGCTCATAAAAACTTTCAAAATTGCAACTCAAGGCTTGAATTTTTTCTTGACTTCTTTCACTTTAAGATATTCTGAATAGTTCTTCCTTTTGATTTTCTAACGCTTGTCTTTGCACTTTAAATTATATTATTTTAGCCTTAAATACGTGAACAATCATGTAACTAGTAGTCTGTTTTTGCTGTGTTGTCACTGGAAAATCCGCTAGCACTTATTATTTATGGATCTGTAAGTTAATCATACCAGAGATTTTAAGATAAATAATATCAGGATGTGTTGGGGAACTTTTTTATATGGATTGTTTTTTTTAAAAGAAAACACTTCAGAACAATTGAGGAAGCTTATCAGAATTATATTTGAATCTCAAAAATTTATAATATTTTACTTTGACTTCTTGAGCTGCCCTTTGAAATTGCTTGTTCAGCTCTGACTTCATTTTTTCCATTTGCTTTAACTACTTTATGATTAGGAGCAAGTCTTTCTAATATTCGCTTTATCTGCACTTTTTTCTTGTGTTTTTTCCCCCATGATCTTTCGTCCTAAATGATGCCTTTGACGTCCTCCCACCTTGACGTCCTCCCACGTCACATCAGGTCTCTGGCATAATGTTCAATGCAGCATATCTGCTCTTGAGATGTTCACAACATTCAGGTGGGATAGTCTCAAGGTCATTTTTCGGCTTGCATTGGCTTGCATTTTTTTGCCCCATCACTGGTGGTCATGGGGCGCTACCCAGTGCTGCTCCTGAGAGCAGCCGCTGGATTTGAATCGCCAAGCTGGCGGGCCGCAATCCCGCACTCAACCACTTACGCCACCGGGGCTCAGCCCACATTGGCTTGTTTTAATTCTCTTCAGCATCAACCTGAACTTACAAATGAACAATTGGTGGTCTGTCCCAGAGTCGCTCTTTGCTTGGCTTTTGCTTTTAATATTGAGCGTCTCTGCCATCTCACATTCATGTATTGCATCTGGAGAAGTCCATTTGTATCTAAAGGTGTTTGTTATGAACAAGTCATTGGTGCTACGAAATTACATCATGGGATCTCCAGCGTTTTTTAACTCTCACCATGGCCATATTATCCAACTACTATTCCTTCCTCATTTCCAACTTTCACATTTCAATCGTCAATAATTATCAATACAAGTTGATTGCATGCTTGATCAATTTCAAACTGAATATGTTGGTAAAATTCTTCAATTTCAGTGTTAGTGGTGGCTACATAATTTTGAGTAGTAGTTGTATTAATTGGATTTCCTTATATTCGAGTAGCTATAATGCTATCACAGACCGTACTGTATTTCAAGATAGAGCTTGACATTTCCATTATAAGGATAAATAAATGCAAAGCCGTTCCTCATGACTTTGCCATCCCAAGCATAGTAAACCACATCATTCTCTGATTCAAAATGGTCACTACCAGCCCTTTTCAGCTCACTAGCCCATAGGATGTGGATATTTATGGGCTCCATTCCATTTTTGACTTATAATTTTCCAATATTCATATTTTGTACACTTCCATTATTAGCAGATTTTTATAGCTGTTTCTTCTCATTTTGTGTTGAGCCCCATTAGCAAAGGCAGGTACAAAAGCTTTGCTTCCAAAGGTCTTACTCCGTCCACGTCATTATGGTCAACTCTACTTTGAGAAGGCAGCAACTCTTAGTCCTGCTCTGAGGGCCTTCTCACCTAAATTGCTCATCTTAGGGCACCATCTATGTCAATGCTCTGTTTCTGAATAGAAACAGAGGCCTTCAGTATCTGACGATGCCTTGATGCTATGCATAAGGTTTCAGGGGTTAATTCTCTCAAAGTAGACAGTCTATTCCTTCTTCCTATTCTTTTTCTTAAATGTCAAGAAATTGGGACAGTACAAAATTCCTCCAAAGTTGATGGCTACCATACTGTAATGAAAAAGACTAGAAATGTCGGTTATGTAGAAATCACAGAAAACAGAAGATACTAAGATAATGTTCAACAGGGAGCTCTGTTGTCATAGTGGCATATGTGTAGAGCTGCCAATCACAAGGTCAGCAGTTTGAAACCACCAAGTGCTCCACAGAAGAAAGATAAGGCTTTCAATTGTTGTCAAGATTTACAAGTCTGCAGCACATAGGACAGTTGGGCTTGATGGTAGTGAGTGAGTGAAACGTAGGGACAATGCTATGCTGCTCCTGGGAAAAGGAGAACTAAGGATTTGAAAAGCTCTTGCCATTCCTGCCAACCATCAGTACTGCCACCCTCCACTTCTTTAACCCCTTTGCTGGCCGCTTAGAGCAACCTCTGTAACAACTGAGTGAATGAGTGATGAGTGAGTGAGTGAGTTGTGAAGTAAACAACTCTGATGGCAAAGCGGTTAATTGTGTTCGAACCTGCTAGCCACTCCATGGGAGAAAGATATGACAATTCACTTCTGTAAACATTACTCACCGCCCCTGAATCAATTCTGACCCAGAACAACACTGTAAGGCCAGGTCAAACTGCTTCGTAGAACTCCAAGGCTGTAATCTTTGTGGGAACAAACCGCTTTATCACTGACTGATGGTTTTGAACTGCTGACCTTTGGGTTAACTATCTAGCAATTAACCACTGACGAAGGGGTTCATTGGAAACGCAATGGGAGCAGCGTTGCTTTGCCTCCCACAGTCACTCTGAATTGAAATCAATGCCATTGCATGGTCTCATGATGACAGGCGTCCAAAAACCTAGCCATTTCCATTACTTCACATCTGTTGCTCAGTACATTTCTTATATCACAGAAGCTAGTTTGAGTCGGGTTTCCTGTTGTTTGAAACCTAAAGATTCCTAAAGAGTACATGTTGAACAAAGCAACATCCAACCTCACTGCCATCAAGGAGATGCTGGCCTACAGCGACCATAGAGGACAGGGTCTAACTACCCCTGTGTGTTTCGGAGACTGTAACTCTGCCCAGAAGTAGAAAGCTAGACTTTCTTCTGTGGATCTGTTGGTGATTTCGATCTGCTGATGGTAGGGTTAGGACTCCAACATGTAACCACTGTGCCACCAGAACACCTTAAAGTGCATACCTTAGGCTTCTGCTTTTCCACCATTAGTTCTCTCCAATGTTACAGGTCTGATTCTCTCCATCGAACCAGACTTTATTGCTTGTAAAACTATTTCAAGGATGTTTTATCATCTATTTCACCTTACAAAGGGCCTTGGCTATCCACTGTTTCTTTATTCCTTAAATGTTCATTTTGAAATATATTAGGCATTCTGCCAGGCACAGGGAACAAGGAGCCTGGAGGACACAGAGTTATCTCTAGCATGGAAACAAGCCAATCCAGAATGTAGTGGCTTAAAGCAATGATCATTTGTTTTTCTAATGAATGCTCAGTTTATGTCAGTTCTATATAGGACCAGTCAGATGGCACAGTTCAGGAATGGAGAGATTCCACTTAGATGACTGGCAGCCTGGTGCTGGTTTTCAGATGAGACCATAGATGGAATGATCATCTGAAGACCTTAGATTTCTTCCATGGAGGTCCTCCCGTAGATTTGCTTTCCTGGAACAGGAACTCCATAAACCACATTTGGACCACAGAAACTATATTTCAGCTGCCTCTTTTACCAAGATTTCACCAAGAGGAGATGCTATAGGGAGACTGAGGAAGATAAGACAGATTTCCTGTCTTCTGACATTTCCCATGATAACATTCCTTGCCTCTTTTTCACTCCCACAGTAGCAATGCCTGCCTGTAGCCACAGCAGCCGAAGCCTTGTCTCTGGTTTCCCATTATCTCAGAACTGTGAATCTGCTGCACAAGACCTCTTGAAAGTGCTGAAAAGCAAGGAGGTGATTTTGAAGACTCCGGTGCATTTGACTCAAACCATGGTGTTTTCATTCCCCTCAGATCCATGTGAAAGTTGGATGTTGAATAAGGCAGGCTGAAGAAGAATCAATGCATTTGAATCGTCCCACTGGTGAAGAATATTAAAAGTACCAGGCACTGCCAAAAGGACAAACATGGATGGGGAAAGTTCATCTCACACACTTTGGATGTGTTGGCAAGAAAGCCAGTCCCTGGATGTGTTGATATTCCTAGGACCCCAAACCAAAAGAGCAACCCGGTCACCTTCAGGTTCATCTGATTCACGGTAACCTACTATGTGACCTTGTGTGTCAGAGTGGAAACATGACTTTGCTATGACTGATTTTTTTGAAAGTCAGTAATGAGACATTTAATGCTGAAATGTTTTTCATATGCGACAATGTTTTGAGTCTGTTCATTAGGTTTCCCCAGTGCAGCCTTCAGAATGGATTACATTTAATGACAAGAAAGCCAAAATCCTCACAACTGGATCAGTAGGTGATGTCTGAGGAAAGAAGAAAGGATCGACGTTGTCCAGGGTTTCATCTTGCTTGGGTTCACAGTCAACGCTCATGGCAGCAGCAGCCTACAGAGCAAAAGACACATTTCTTTGGGAAAATGGCGGCATAAGACTTCTTTACAGTTTTATTGAAAACCAAGGACTTTACTTTGAGGACTAAAGTGCATCTGACTCAAGCCATACTATTTTAAGCAGCTTATATGCATGTGAAAGTTGGACACTGAGTGTGTTAGTCCGGGTAGAGTAGAGGAACAAATTTCATAGACACTCAGATAGATATAGGGAAAAGGTTTATTTACAAGAGGAAGAGGATATTGAGCCCAGTCCAGTTTAAATTCATAAGTCCAATATTAACCCATATGCCTGAAATCAGTCTATAAAGTCTCCTTCTGGCTCACGAAGTCACAGGTCAGTGGGTGCAGAATCCTGGCACTGGCAGGGTTCTCCACCTGGCTCCTCACTTCCAGGGCTCAAGGCCCATCAACAGAAGAAGCAAGTCATCCCTGGCAGAGGTCTCCATGTGGCCGCCCCAGCTTCAGAAGTCTGGCTTCATCAGGGCAAAGCCGTGTGGCCTCTCCACTGGCTCCTTCAGCTTCTTGGACGCTGCCATCTTGTCTTGTCCATGATTCATCGTCTCTGAGACTAACTCCCAACAACTGGGGAAAATAGCTTCTCATCTTCATGAGGGAAATATCGCGAGATTTCCCAGAATCTCAGGAGAAAGCCATGCCCACACAGAGGCCTCTTGGCTACTTAATGGCTATCTCCAAATTAACAGGTTAGACTCCACCCCCTCACTTCAATCATAAAATTAACATAAGCAGGGCTGAGCCCCAGTGGTGTAGTGGTTGTGCACAGGACTGCGGCCCACTGGGACAGAGGTTCAATTCCAGCAGTGGGGCTGGGCCTCCTCCTCCCACCACCGGAGAGCAGTGATGCCCACCCCCCCCAAAAAATTAACATAAGCAGATGACTGCCACCTTGAGTAAGGAAGACCTAAGAAGAATTGATGCATTTGAATTGTGGCAGTGATGAAGAATATTGAATGTACCATGAATTGTTAAAAGAACCAAGACGTCTGTCTGGAAAGAAGTGTAGACTGGAAGTCTGAACCAGACTACACTGGAAATATAGAACCAGAAGTCTGTCTGGAAAGAGTGCCCCTTAGAGGCAAAGACAGTGAGACTTTGTCTCATGTACTTTGTACATATTGCCAAGAGAAGTCAGACTGTGGAGAAAGACATCATGCTTGCTACAGTAAAGGAGCAGTGAAAAAGAGGAGGACCTTTGAATAGATGATTTACAGAGTGGCTGTATCGATGCATTTAAATACAGGCACAATTGTGAGGATGGCACAAGCCTTGGCAGTGTTTCTGTCGATTGTACACAGGGTCCCTAAAAATCAACACCAACTCAAAAACACCTCACAATATCCACAACAGCCAAGTCTTTCTTCTGAGGCACAGCGAGGGGGCGTGTCAGGCCTCCAGCCTCCCAGCCAGCAGCTGCAAGGTTTGACACCTGCACTACTCCCAACCTCCCTAATAGACTCCAAATCCAAGCATCACTTTCGGTCTTGCCTGTAAGCCTCAACTTTCCCTTTCCCTACGACTCAGGAAATAGACCTGGTCATCTACTACCAAAATAAGACAAAGCAGAAAAGACTTGAGGATAAATAGTTTGCTCTTTTGGTTTGGATCTTAGCTAAGTTAATATATCAAAGATCATCACATTAATGTCACATTTAGTTCTAGGCTTTGACTTACACGAACCCTTACTTATGTGACTGCCAGACCTGGACAGAGCAAATGTCAAGAGAAAAGAGGGGCAGCGTAATGTATCGCAACTCCTCTCAGTAATTTTATAAAATTAGGTGGTCTGTGGGGCTTTCAAGTATGGACTCTAGTTCTTTACCAAGGACAAATGGAATTTCACCTTCTAGTCTCGCCTTTGTCTTCTTTATTTACTGTCAAGAATTTAAGAATTAAAAATGGATTGGTTAAAAAAAATACAAGTCAAAATTTCAACAAACACCACCTGTATATATTTTTTTCTTAAAACGATGCATTACATATATCAATATCGAGCCTGTTATATGTGTGTGTAAATATATATGTATATGTATATATGTGTGTGTATATATCCTGACAGGACTTTGTTGCTGTTGCTGCTGGCAGTTATGCTTGAATCAGTTCCAATTCATAACAACACTATATGCAAGAGAACACCATTCTGCTTGCTGCCGTCTTTCTCCTGTGGAGCAGCTGGTAGCTCTGAGCTGCTGACCTGGTGGCTAAAAGGCTAACATGTAACCCATCGTGCCAAACATAAATCTAATTTGCCTTTATGTTCCTGAATATTTGCATCGGATACCCGTTGTGGTGGTTAGGTGCTGTTGAATTGGTTCTGATTCATAGTAACCCTGTGTACAGCCTCCAAAGCATTGCCTAGTCTCGTGCCACTCTCACGGTTATTAGGTTTGAGCCTCCTGCTGAAGCCACTGTGTTCATCCATCTACTTGACGGTCTTCAGATATAAGAAATGTTGCAAAGGTAGGTTTGAAAATACATACTTACATGTTGTTTTAAACTCAGGCAAAACCCTCAGTGAGTTCTCAGCTCTGAAGTTGCCTTCTGCCTATGTCATTGTGAGTATCGTACGTGGTAATGTACGTAAAGATGCTCTGTCCACACGGGAAGACACGCTCTTTGCTTCTGGAATCTTAAGTAGGAATTAAAAGGGAGAAACAATATAGCAGTTTGGTTTTTCTTGATTTATTTTTCTGTTTCTATTTTGAAAGGGCTTCTTGCATCTCTAGACTTATTTGTTGGGTCTATTAACCCAATAGAATCATGTGAGGTGTCATTTTCATTGTGAGATAGTTCTAAAGAGATTTATAACTTTGATTTTTGGATTCATTTTTTCAGAATCATAGAGCAGAGACTGTTAAGCTTCTATTAAGTAATTAATGTCCTACGTAGCTTTTATATAGCTGGAGAACTAAAATTAGACCCTGGAGACCAAAGAGAGTTCTCACCTTCACTCCACTCCATCCTTTCACAATGCTCTGAAAATAACTGTATTTGGCCTCCGAGTACTGATTTTCTTCCATTTTCCCTCATTTTGAAAAGACTGTGGTCTCTGGACTGGGTATAATTTTCTGCCTGCTGAGAATTCAATATCAGGGAATATGGACTATTAGTCTGTTTAATATTTCCATCTGGGCAATAGGTTACGTTTTTCCTTCTAGGATTTCTTTCCAGAAAGCTCTACTTTGTTTGTTGCTGTGGTTAGGAGCAATTGATTTGGTTCTGACCCACAGAGACCCTATGCACAACAGAATGAAACACTGCATGGTCCTGGGCCATCCTCACAATCTTTCTTATGTCTGAGCCCAATGTTCAGACATTGTGTGAATCCATATCTTTAAGGGTTTTCCTCTTTTTCATTTCCCCTCTGCTTTATCAAGAATGACGTCCTTCTCCGGGCACTGGTCTCTGCTGACCATATGTTCAAAGTAAATAAAAAGAAGTCTTAGCCTCTAAGGAGCACTCTGCCAATACTTCTTCCAAGACAGATTGGTTTAACTTTTTAGCGGTCCATGGTACTGTCGATATTCTTCTCTGGTGCCACAATTCAAAGGCCACGATTCTTCCATGCTCTTCCTTATTCATTTTCCAACTCTCACATGCATATGAGGTAATGGAGGATACGTGGACTGAGCTAAGGCCTACCTTCCTCCTCAAAGTCACATCCTTGCTCTTCAATCTAAAGAGGCCTTGTGCCACAGACTGACCTAATGCAACACGTCTTTTGAGCTCTTGACTGCCGCTTCCATGAGCATTGATTGTGTGTGTCAGTCCAGGTAGACTAGAGGAACAAATTTCAAAGACATGCATACGGATGTAAGGAAAAGGTTTATATATAAAAGAAACAGGACATTGAGAAAGCATCCCAATCCAGTCCAGTACAAAGTCATAAGTCCTAACCCATATGCACGCTATCAGTCTATAAAGTCTTCTTCAGACTCACAAAGTCACAGGTCAGTGGGTGCAGAGTCCTGGTGCCGGCAGGGGTCCCTTCATGGCTTCTCGCTTCCTGGGCTCAGGGTCCATCAACAGCATCCCACTGTGGCTGAAGCAACTCATTGCTGGCGGGGGTCCCCACTTGCCCTCTCCAGCTTCAGAGGTCTGGCTCCATCAGGGCAAAGCCATGTGGCTTTTCTTCTGGCTCCTTAGATGCTGCCATCTTGTCTTGTCCGTGATTCATTGTCTCTGAGAACTAACTCCCAAGAACTGGGGAAGATATCTTCTCATTTCCATGAGGGAAATATTGTGAGATTTCCCAGATGTATCAGGAGAAAGCCATGCCCATACAGAGGCCTCCTTGGCTACTCAATGGCTATCTCCAGATTTACAGGCTAGACTCCACCCCTACATTTCAATCATAAAATTAACATAAGTATATGACTGCCACAATTATGTATCCAAGAAAGATGAAATCTTTGACAACTTCAACCTTCTATCCATTTATCATGGTCCAGTTGTGAGGATTTTGTTATTCTTTACATTGAACTATAATCCATATTAAAGGCTTTAATCCCCGATCTTTATCCAAAAATGCTTCAAGACCTCCTCACTTTAGCAAGTAAGATTTTGTCATTTGCATAACATAGGCTACAAAATTGAGCTATGCTATGAAAACCATATGCAGAGCAAAATTCAACTCTGTAGGCATTGAATATTATGCATCAGACATTCCACTACCAAGATACACAGGTGCTCATACATGTCTAGAATGTGAGGAGACTGGAAGGAAAAACAGAAGGAGAGATGGTTTTGATAATGGGTGCCACTAGCTATGTGCTGGGATTGGAATAATTCATGTTGCCACCGAATATCTGCTTTGACTAACCAGCCACACTTACATATATAAGAAAGCACTTTATATCAAGAAGCAATCATATCAGTAAGGCATCTGAGCCTAGTCCAACTTAAGCCCATAGGACTTTTTTTCAGACCTCATGCTAATGATGCAGAGAGATGAAGCAGGATGCAGCAAGCTCATAGGCCAGTGGGTGCAGAGTCACATGGATCCAAGGTCAGTGGAAACCTTGCGGGGCACTGACGGCTCCCAGGGTTGAGGTACAGAGAAACATCACACAGGAAAGGCAAGGGGCAGAGAGAAAGGAGGAACTGATGCCAGTCACTCTTAAAAAGAGGCCACACCTCTTATAAGGAGGCATCACCAGACTGTGACCTGACTGAGAGTTTGGGCTCTACCCGAAACTTTCTTTCTTTGTTAAAAAAATTCGATTCTATTATTTATTTGTTTCTTTGTAATCATTTTACTGGGGGCTCCTACAATTCTTATTGCAATCAATACACCCATCTGTTGTATGCAGACCACATTTATACATTTGTTGCCTTCATCATTCGCAAAACATCCTCCTTCTACTTAGACCCTTGGTATCAGCTCCTTATATATCTTCTCTCTGCCCACTCTACCTCCCTTTCCAACCCTTAATAATTTACAAATTATCATTATGTCTGATGTGCCCCTTCACCCACTTCCCTGTTGTCCATATTCCAGGGAGGAGGTTATAAGTAGATCCCTGCAATTGGTTCCCCCCTTTCTACTCCAACCCCCCCCCCCTTTTTCTGGTATCACCAGTTTCACCACTGGTCCTGAAAAGTTAATCTGTCCTGAATTCTCCATGTTTTCGGCTCCAGTGTACATCTCCTGGTATAGCCGGATTAGTAACCACCCAACAATTTCATAGAAATTTAAGATGACATAAAATCTAACTGCTCAAGTATTGTGCTCTTTCAAAGGACCATCTAGAGGAGATCAAGTGGATGACAGCAATTCATAAAGCTTGATGGAAAATTTTGAGGCCAGTAAATTTATGCTAATGAACCAAGAACAATTCAGAAAACGGAGGATGAGAGTGGTTGCTTAATTCAAAGAATGCGTTCAGTGCCACTGCATTGAACATATAGAAATTGTTTGATCAATGTATGCTCACTGAGTATGTTGTTTTCAATAATAATAATCTAAGTAATTTGTTAAAAATATATCTTATCAGGATAGATTGTACTCTTCTCCCTATACATATGAAACATGCAGCCTAAGGGTATTTGGCAAGGCCCAGGTGGTGGTGTGTTTGGGAAAATAGTTCATGCCATCAGAAGAAATGCAGGAAATTCAGAGACATGGGGGAAGTTTCTGCCTACAGATCAGGTAACATTATAAGGAAATGTGCTGGACATGAATTCAACATCACTTTGCAGAGATCTTTCCTATAATCATAACTTTGCTAGATTGCATTGCAGAATTGCCTGTTGCCAATCATGCATCAAAGCCTCCTTGGGTTCAGACATAACTTTTCAGTGGATGCTCAGTGCTTTGCATTGAATGGGCCTTCTTCACTGGATGACCCCGGTATTACAGGAATTACCTCACTACTACTGACTGGCAGGGAACTAGTCAAATATATTCCTGGAAGTGAAATGATCACTTCAACCATTATTTAAATTTTTTATTCCTGATTCACCAGTGGTTGGCTTCAAACAAACAAAATACATTTCATCACCTCTCTGGCATCTAGTCAAAAATCAAAGTGTCAGCAGAGTCAGGTTTTCTCTGAAGACAAGGGGAGAGTATCCTCCTACCTTTTAGTCGTTGCCAGAAATTGATGGGGTACTTTGGCTTGTGGCAGTCAAACTCTAATTTCTTTCCCAGACTTCTCTCTGTATATCGGTGTTTCCTTCCCTCTGAGTCTCTCATTCCTTCTTTACGAGGCACTAGTCACTGGACTATTAAACATCCTTAGTTAATTGAGTCTCTTTTCACCTCAACCAATTGCATTTGGAAACACCCTGTTTCCGAATACTACTCATTCTACAACTTTAGGTGGAATGAATTTTGCAAGGATATTATTCAAGGCTAATACTTATTCACTAATTTGAAGCTTGGCTGCTCATTTACCTCTAAAGTCTTAATAACCTTAATTCTTTAGTGTTTGCTAAATAAAGTAGGTTCTTTGGAAAGCACACTTACTTAAAAGATTATTCATTCACTTAGTCAGCCAGGTGTTCATTCATTCATTAATAATCCTTGAATGCCCACTTGGTGCCAAGCAATAGGGCCAAGATGAAAAGAAATCTTCTAAAGGGTTTTCAATTCAGCTAAAAGCATTCAGCTTTAAATGTGTTTGTGTGTGTGTTAGATTTTTCAAACACTCCCATGTCAGTCTACTCAGCAAGCCTTGCAGAATTAGAGGGGTCACAAATGTGCCTGAGCTAATTTTGAATTGAGCACTCTGGTTATTTCTCTTGGTGGAGATCCACTTTCAGCTGTCTGATGCTAGAAGTCACTAGACTGATAATTCCACTGTACATGTTTTCAAATGTTGGAAATGGGTTGTGCTCACAGGACACAGATCATCTCTTCATGAGAACGGTTTTAAATCAGATCTGACTTCTCATCGGTTCAGTAGTGCTTGATCATTCACTGATTTTGCTTGCGTTGATCTGCTTTTCTAGTGCATTACAGTCTCTTTTACTCCTTCCGTCCCATTCCTGAAGCATGCTTAATGAGAGGTGGTGGGCTGAATGGGTGTGTGGGAAACCTCACAGAAGCTAGTTATTCAGACAAATATGAAAGTAAGTCACAAAATATTGCTACCAGGACGCTGGTTCATGCATACATGAATTTATTCCAAATAAAACTAACGCAAAGTTGTTTCTGCCATGAGTGGATGCTGAGGCATACTCCAAGGCATACTCTTCTTTTGGTCTCATCAGGATGCCTTCAAAAAATGTCTAATCACAACAGAGCCTTCTGGGAGAATCTGTGGTTACTGTTGTTGCTAGGCGCCAGCTGCTAGGCTAGTTAATTTTGAGACATTGAGTAGGCTTAGGAGGTTATGGTGGCTGGTTTTTGAGTCTTAGTGGGGAAATATTGATAGGTTTTCTTGAAGCACTATTGTGGGAACTTTTGGGGAAGACATTTTAAGAAGATTGAAAACTGCATTGTTGAGCAAGAGATCAGGAAAGTGCAATGAGGGATTTATTTTTAGTTTTTATTATATCGCTTTATTGGAGGCTCATACAACTCTTATAAGGATCAATACATAGATCAATTGGATGCAGACCACATTTGCACATTTGTTGCCATCATCGTTCTCGAAACATTCTCCTGCTTAGGTCCCCAGTATCAGCTCTTCATATTTCCCATCCTCCCCACTGCCCTTCCATCATGAACTCTTAATAATTTGCACATTATTATTATTTTGTCATATCGCCCACTGTCTGATGTATCCCTTTACCCACTTCCCTGTTGTCCATACCCCAGGGAGAAGGTGATATGTAGATCCTTGTCATTGGTTCCCCCTTTCTACTCCACCTTCCCTCCACCCTCCTGGTATCACCACCCTCACCACTGGTCCTGAAAGGATCATCTGTCCTGAATTCCCCATGTTTCTGCCTCCAGTGTACCTCTCCTGGTCTCGCTGGATTTGTAAGTTAGAATTGGGATCATGAGAGAACGTCACATAGAACAACCTCACCCAGAGGGCAACAAAGATAAAATCGCCCTGAAAATAGGAATGGCTCAAGGGTGGAACTTATTTTTTTATATTGAAACAATATACTTGCTCATTCATTGAGGATAACATGTATTATCTTACAAATATTTCACTGAAAATCCTTACCCCATCTACCCTACAGTTCGGCCATTATCCCTAAAACTTCTTTTTGCTTCATAAACTCAAAGAATGCTTGAAAGGAATATGATTTGAGCCTCTGGAGGATGCCATGACTTCTGTTTTATGATGGAAACAGAAGTATATAGATCTAAACTGAGGATATGTTGAGAAACCATAGTTCCACATTTTGATAATTTTGTTTCAAGAAAGTTTCTATAATTTTATAGCATTTACTTAAACTTACCTTCGTATTGTGTTGACTTTGCACAGAAGCCTTGTAAAATCTAGAAAGTGGTACTTTTTTAAATAAAAGAAGTTAAAATTACTAAAGAAGAGAGATTCAAAGTCTCAGTTCTCTATCATGTGTCTGATAAAGATTTTTCAAGGACCCAGATGCAGTCCTTTCTAGGCTTCCTAATATTATTATTATATGCACAGTTTATCATATCTCCACTTCAGCCTCATTGGTTGGCACGCCCCAACACTCAGTCTGAGCAATCATCACATTTTTACCTTCTGACTTCAGAATATGAGTCCTAAAAATACCAGAAGGTTTACATTTGATACCTGACTCAGCCACTTACTAATTATGTGAACATGGGAACATCACTTGACCTCTCTGAACTTTTCTTCCCTTGTGTACACCATGGGCCTTAGAATAGTTTAAAGGTTTGTTGTGAAAAATTGCACAAAATCTCAGCAGTAAAAGAACTGTAAGAGCTATGAAACTCTCCAGTTTCCTTCCTTCTAAGATCTAAACACTGGTCTGAATAGTTACAAAAGGAAGAAAGTAATATGGAAACTGGACTCCAATGATTTTGTAGCACATGGGCTTGTTTCAAACATCTTAAACATAATAATTACTAATTATTTAATGAATAGATCAAATGGGTATTTCGTAACAAAGAGGGTCCTGAAGAAGAGGGACATAGAGTCCAACAGGGTCATATGTGATGTATACACCAGTGCCCTCAGTCTTCTGTAAGGATAAGAGTACCTCAGATGCCACTTTAGGTGCACCTAGAAATTGCGCGTTTACATCAGAAAATACAAGATGTCCAAGGAAGCGGAAGACAGCTGTCCCAATTTTGGAGTGCTGTTGGTAGGTGGATAAATAAGGTCTTGCTACATGTGGAAGTTACTGTCAACTTGAAGGAAGATGTGGAGTCTAGCCTATCAGTCAGGTCACAGTCAATGAGGACATGACCTTCTCCTGAGGATTTTGGGAATTCCTGCCTTCCTCCTTGTAGGTGGGACACATACTCTACCTGCAAGACATTCTTGTTAACAAGCTACATGGAGCTACATTGATAAAGCCAGAACTCTGGAGTTGGAAGAGTCATATGGAGATCCATACCAGTGCTAAGACTGGATCCCATCACCACTGGATCCACAAGACTTTCCACTCACTGGCCTGTGATATTCTTGCATTCAACATCATTGCATGTGTCGTGTGAGTCTAAAGACGTATCTATTGGCTGGTATCGGACATACGGGCTAATATTTGACTTATGGACTTGATCTGTGCTCAGCTAGAATGTTTTCTTAATATACAACTACTCTTTGATCTAAAGCTCTTTCTTATATGCATGATTGTCTCTGGATTTTTTTTCTTTAGTCAACACAGACTAACACTGTATCAATGCCCTATATGTTGTAATAAGATATGTGTTATTCTGGAAATCCTGTGACAATCCTTTGCCTGTATTTGGTTTTCCTTTATTCATATCAGGGTGTATCTCAGAGGTGCTATGAAGGGGGGCGGGGAATAACCCTGTTGGGGTTGTTATGTAAGTTTTTCTGTTTTTTTTGGTAAATGAAACCCAGGATTAGTGAACCAATAGGCACAGCAAGTAGAATAAGGGTTTGGGGTAGGAAGCATACGGGGCGGTGCGAAAGAAGGGAGATAATGTTAAGGTACTCCAGAAGAAACAGGATATGTGAAACCAATGACAAAAGCAATGACACAATTCTACTTGATGAGATTGAACAATGCAATGACATGACATTTGAGTGAACTCTCACGTAAGAATAAATTGAACGACCAAAGAACAAACAAACATAGGTCTAGGAATTGGTTTTAGGTTCACACTAAGTCTCAGCTCCGACTTGAGAACACTTGGTTCTCACATCATTGTCCTGCGCGATACTCGCCTCCAGGAAGAGAGCACAGAGGAAATGGGTTCGAGAGGAAAATGTGGCAGAAAAATGAGATGGTGCTTGACTATCAGATAAAATAGCACCTGGGGTCTCATAGGCTTGTCTCTGAACAAACAGCCATCTAAGTGAGACGTCAACCAAGCTCACGTGGAAGAAACACAACTTCATCAGCAACTAAAGGATAGTGAAGCAAACAATGTAAAGTGAAAGGAAGAGATCAGTGTCAGAGCCTTCAATCTGAGAATCTTGTTTGCAGAAGGCTATGGGTGACAGCGGGAGGCCAAGATTTACTGGTGAAACTATGTAGGAAATAAACCTTCAGTGAACTCTCTCCATCCACAATTGAGGGATAGAAGGAAAGAGGTCACTAAATGGAGTGCATTGATGAGTGGAGTACAGAAGGTCAACGGCAGAAGTCTGACTTGAACAGTTAAAACTTGTCAGCAGTTTTCTCCCTAGAATACATGCTGGACCAGATCTGGTCTCCAAAATCTTAAGTATTGGGAGGTTGTACTCTGTTGTTTGGTTTTCGATTGTACATACTGGGGGGGGGGGGGTACCTCAGAAGTGTTATGTCATTGGGGGTCACCCGCTTGATGTGGTGGTACATGTTTTGTATCCTGAGCAGTATGAAAAGCAGGACCAATGAACCTAATAGAGTTAGCAAGTGGAATAAAGGCTTTGGTGGGAGGGTGGCACAGAGGTATGGGTGGAGTGAAGGAAGGATGGTGTCAAGGGATCCCTTTCAAAAAAGAATGTAAGAATACTGAGTGTGGTAGCAAATATACAATTCTACTGGACATGATTAAAATATGGAATGATTTAATAGATGTATTAATCTCAATCAGTAATAAATAAATACTATGAAAAAGTTACCTCTATCTTTTCTGAACTGTGTTTTAGACAAACATTAAAAAAAAACCTGATTGCTGGTTTTTGTTTCTAGAAAGTATTCACCTATGGGGTGAAAATAAAATCAATAACAACTTGCACCTTTAACTGATTTGGGGGTAAAAAAAAAAACTCTCAGAACCTGACTACCATCAAGTTGACAACAATTCACAGTGACCCTATAGTGAAGAGTAAAATGGACTTCTGAGGCGGTAAATCATTATGGGAGAAGAAATTCTCACCTTCCTCCCACTGATTGACTGGTGGTCTCCAACTGCTGACCTTGAGATTAACAACCCAGCAGGTAATTCTCTAGGGGACCACGCGGTGATGATGAGATTGTATGCTGGACTGCAGATAAGAAGACACAGGGCTAGTGAGTTTGGAATACCTGTTACATCTCAGAAAAACACTTAGAGGAATAAAGAACTAAATAAGCAGTGAGTCAGAGAGAGACAGGAATCTAGTTAGGATTTGGAAGGCTATTGACAATCTATATCTGGACCGCTGCTTTTCTTAGATGCTCTTTGGAGTCAATTGTGAAGTTCAAAATATATTGATGCCTGATTTCCACTAATAGAAACTCTTATTTAATTGTTCTTGAAGTTAAATGCTCCCCAGGTAATTGCAAAAGACAGCCAAGGCAGAAAAGCATTGAACCGAGCAATGCTTCTCTCAATGTAGTCTGCGGGGGGTTGGAGGTGTGTGTCTCTCATACCTCCCTAACCAATTCATCTCTGCCTCTTAGGAAGGGATATGAAGTAAAAATGAAAAAAGTGGATCGTGATAATGATAATGTTAGTGCAGACCAACATTTCATGATTGAGAGCTTTCAAGGTTAATTGTTGAAGTCCTTTGGACAACCCTGTCAGGCTAGGCAATTATTAACCACTCCATTTTCTGAATGAGAGCACTGAGGTGTAACGTGTTGGCTATCTGACTTATGTTTAGAAATCCAGTAGATATCCTTAAATTCAGACGACCTGGTATTAAGCCTATACATCCTGGTTCTGAAATGATTGTATAGCCTTCATTTTATCTATTTAGAAGAGAAAATCTGAAAGAAGGAAGCAAAGCTGAGAGCAGCTGCAATGATGGTGTAGATATGAATGAGAGTGAAACCTACTCTTGGACTTGCCTTTTGGCAATGGGAGCAGTGGAGCGGAATGGCCTGAGAATGGTTACAGAGAAAACCTTGACTCTAGATAAAATTTTAAATTAGGACTTTGAATCAGAATGAACCAAGGGAAGCATCCAAACACCGCACTTTCTGGGAAACCTATTCTTTGTTTTTTTAAATCATTATATTGGGGGCTTATACACCTCTTTTCACAATCCATCCATCTATCCATTGTGTGAAGCACATTTGTACATTTGTTGCCATCATCATTTTCAAAACATTTTCTTTCGACTTGAGCCCTGGGAACCAGCTCCTCATTTCCCCCCACCCTCTCTCATAAACCTTTGATAATTCATAAATTATTACTATTTTTTCATGTCTTACAGTGGCCGATGTCTCCTATTACCCACTATTCTGTTGGTTATCCCCCCAGGGAGGAAGTTATATGTAGAGCATTGTGATAGCTTTCCCCTTTTTCTCTGTACCTTTCCCTTACCCTCCTGGTATTGCTAATTTCATTAATTGTTCCTGGAGGGTTTATATGTCCAGGACTCTTTGTGATTCCATTTCTTATCTGTACCAGTGTATATACTCTGGTCTTGCCAAATTTGTAAGATAGAATTTGGATCATGATATTGGAGTTTGGGAGGTGGGGAGGAAGCATTTAAGAACTAGAGGAAAGTAGGTTTTTTCATGAGTGCTATACTGCACCCTGACTGGCTTGTCTCTTTCTTGTGTCCTTTCTGTAAGGGGAAGTCTAATTGTCTACAGATGAGCTTTGGGTCTCCACTCTGCTCTCCTCATTCACAATGATAATGACTTTTTATTCTTTGTTGCCTGACACTTGATCCTATCAACACCTTATGATCACATATGCTGACATTGTTGCTTCTCAACTCGAAGGACACTTGTTTACCTTCAAGCCTTTAAGACTCCAGATGCTATATCTTTTGATTGCCGGACACCATCAGCTTTCTTCATCACATTTAATTGTGCATCCACTTTGTCTTCAGCAATCATGTCAGGAAGGTGAGCATCGTGGAATGCCAGGTTAATAGAACAAAGTGTTCTTGCATTGAGGGAGTACTTGAATGGAGGTCTAATGTCCATCTGCTACCTTAATATTAAACATTTATGGGCTGAGTCTGGTGGCATAAGTGGTTGAGTGCAGGACTGCGGCTCACGGTCTTGGTGGTTCAAATCTAGTGGCAGCTCCCAGGAGCAGCGCTGGGTAGCTCCCATGACCACCAGAGGGCAGTGATGCCCCCCCCAAAAACAAACAAACAAACAAAAAATTAAACGTGTATATATGTACATAGACCTATTTCCCTACTGTCATATAAATATATTTACATATGTGCATGCCTACATTTAGACTTCTATATATGCCCTTTGCCTCCTTGTTCTTTCCTTTATTTCCTTTTGTTTTTCTCTTGTCCCACTATCATGTTCAGCCTTTATTTGGGTTTCAGTCATTCCTCTTGATTACATTGCCCTTCAGCAAGCCCTACCAGGTCTCCTATACCCTCCTCACCATTGATTTTAGATGACTTGTTCCCTTGTTCTTGGATTTGTTAACACCCATTTCCTTTCCCCAGTCTCCCCATCTCCCATGTCCCCCCAGAACTGTTTGTCCCATTGTTTTCTCCTCCAGATTGTTTATCCTGCCTATCTTATCTGGATAGACTTGCAGAAATAGTAATATGCATAAACAAAGCAACAAAACAAAACAAAGCAACAACAAAAAACTAATGACCAAAAAGAAAAAAAAAGCAAGCCCTACAGATAGTGTAAGGTCTGTTTGTTGACCGTTAGGAGTGTTTTCCAGTCAAGTCTGATGGGTTGCCACACCCTCGCCCCAAAGTCTATTTTTGTAATTCTCTGGGGACTTTGTTGCTCTTCACCCCCTTGCTGTTTTTTAACACACCCATAGTGTTTTCCCTCGGTGTGGTGGGGTCAAATCGGAGATAACTCCTGCACTGTATCTCTAGTGTTTTCCACGCCCCTGTAGCACTATGGGTTATTAAGAGATGCCATATCTTATAGTGGGGCCGGCCCTATGGTCCTCTCTGTGCACTGGCTGTCCTGAGCAGGAATATCGTCCTCGGACTTGGTGGACTAGGATGTGCACCACGCTCTCTTCCTCCCCCTCCATTTGCTCCTGTGTGTTCTGATCAGCCTTGTCCCTCTCCCTGAGCTGTAGCTTTAGCACCGTCCCTTGAATTCTTCTGGGGCTCTCCACAAAGTTGGGATTGGGACTGGCCCCTCAGACCTCTCTACTGAGGGCAGCCTATTCTTGCCTCTGAAATTTCCTCCCTGAACTACCTTGGTTCATTGTCTGGACCTCTTCAGAAAAGTAGCAATTTTGAAAGTAACAAATGGATATTTGTTCCATTGTGTAATTTCCCTCTGCAGCGTATAGCCCTTTAGAGCAATGTGGTATAAAATAGTACTTCCAAAAATGTAGTAGACCTGGTGGTGCAGTGGTTGAAGTCTTGACTAATAGCCTATAGGGCAGTAGAAGTTTGCTTCTACAGGGATTTACAGCAGCTCTGTGGGAATGTTCTACACTATATTTTCAAAATTGTTATAAGTAGCATCTGACTCAAAGAATCAGCAATTCCGGATTATATAGACAATTGAGTATTACGATTGGAGGAAGGCTTATTAATAACCTGTGATATGCAAATCACACAACCTTGCTTGCTCACAGTGAAGAGGACCTGAAGCACTTACTGATGAAGATCAAGGGGTGCAGCCTTCAGTTTGGATTACAACTCAACATAAAGAAAACCCACTTCCTCACTACTGGACCCATGGATGACATTATAATAATGGATAAAAGGTTGGCATTTTGAAGGATTTCATCATTTTGGGATCCACAATCAATCCCCATGAAAGCCATAGTCAAGAGAGCGTACTGAGTACATCTGCTTCACAAGACTCCTTTAAAGTGTTGAAAAGCGAGGGTGTTACTTTGAGGACTAAGGTGCCCCTGACCCAAGCCATGCTATTTGCAATCACCTCACATGCAAGTCTAAGTTGGACCTTAAATAAAGAAGAATGAACGAGAGTCGACGCACTTGAATTTTAATGCAGGTAGGAAATGTTGGCATTTTTGTGCCATGAAATGGGCTGTCTTAGACAGTCTCCCAAGAAAAGCGCATGTAACAAAAGGCTCCCCAATAAACAGTGTGGTAACATGCGTATATTCTAGTCTTCATTTCACCCACTTGTTGTTGCTGTTGCTGTTGTTGTTAAGTGCCTCCAGTTGGTTGTGGCTCAGACAAAAGAACAAAGCCCCGCCTGGTCCAGTGCCACCCTTACCTGATTGTCATGTTTGCACCCATTGCTCAATCTTGGTGTCAAGCCTTCTTATCGAGGACCTTCTGCTTTTTTGATGCCCCTGCACTTTTTGAGGCATGATGGCTTCTTCCAGAGACTAGCCTCTTCTGAGAAAATGTCCAAAGGATGTAAGACAGAGTCTCACCATCCTTGCCTCTAAAGAGCATTCTGGATGTAATGCAGCAGGTTGTCTTCAGTCTTCCTTATTCATTGCCCAACTTTCATAGGCATAGGAAGCCACTGAAAACACCCTGGCTTAGATTAGGCATACATGTATCTTCAAAGTCGCATCCTTGCTTTTCAACCCAGTGCAATGTGTTTTTTAATCTCTCAACTGCTGCTTCCACGAACATCTATTGTGAATCCAAGTAAGACAAAATACTTGACAATGTCAACCTTTTCTCCATATGTCACGATGTTACAGTGGTGGGGTTCAGCTTGTTTACACTGGCTTAGGCAGAACTGATACTTGTTTGTTGACTTCATTAAGCTGGTTGTTAAAAGGCACCTGTAATCAAAGTACTCTCTCTCTCTTTTAAGGTGGTGGACAGGTAGCTGCCTAATGTGGAAATCACAAATTTATATTCCTTACTTTATTTATTTACTTATTTATTGTGGCATCACTGCCCTGGTGGGAGTAGGAAGCCCAGCCTCGCTCCTGGAGCGCTGCTGCTGTATTTGAACTATCAACCCTGTGGGCCGCAGTCCCACACACAACCACTATGACACCAAGGCTTAGCCCTTCCTTACTCTTTTTAATGCTCAGCTGTGCAGTAGCATATTATAGGTACTCATAGTAATGTTCATTCTGTCCAAAAGTATAAAAAATTAGTTGGTACTATGCTTATCATGTTTATTTATTCATTTCATAAAACTCACTATACTTTTGATCAAACACATCTTTTGTTCTCTTGTGCTTTTTATTTCACTAAGTAAGCACATAATTTAGCAAGAAAAATGTCAAAAAAAAGATGATGACACATTATCATTCATGTTAGTTTTGTGTTATGCCCCAAATTCTCATGAGATATCATGAGTGAATTATGCAATTCCTGAAAGTGTTCAGAGAGTTAAAGATATTGTCAGAACACGTGTTGTAAGTTCAGCAGAAGCAGAAAGGAGTTTTTCCAAGATGAACCTAACATGTTCAGATGAGATAAGTCACCTGTTTTAATATATCAAGCACAATGACTGTTGTCTAATTGGTCTATCTCTAAAGGAATGAGATTCTACTCTGATAGTGAACAGATGGTTAAGGATAAATCACTCAGCTGATGATGTTCAGTAAAGGTGAAGAATATTGCAAGTGAGGGCACCAGTCAAAAGCAATATGGAAATATTGTAAACAACAGTTTCATTGTTTTTGTCAAATATTTAATATTTTCATTACTATTTTACAACTGAGTCTGTGCACCTCTTTTATTGTTCTTATTTAAGTATTAACTATATGAAATAATAAATTACCTTTTGGTATAACATTGTTTTTATACTTAAAATGGTCACAGAGGAGAAATCTGGTTGTTAAATTACTTTGATCCCACCACTGAGAATCCCACACCGCTTTCCTTGAGGTACTCTCAAGAGTATCTGTGATAGGTCTGACATTAAAACAAACACACACACACACACACACACACACACACACACCACTCAGGACTTTTAAGATGAACAGTCATTATACATTTCTTCTTTCCAGAAAGGAAAAAAAAACCCCACAAATCACAAGTGAGTGTGAAGCTCATTAAATGCCACTTAGACAACTTAGGAATGTCATCTATTACTAATGATAAGGAGAAAATATTGAAGAAAACATCTTTCTGAAAATTGACTTTTATGTTTTCCATGTATTGATTGTACACTTCTGGACAATTGAAAGTTGAAGGGCACTCTAGAAGATAAAAATTAGGCAATGGTGTATTCAAATTTGACCTTACCACTCTTTTTTTTTTCTCTGAAAGAAGCTCTTCAGTCTGGGTGGTCAGGTAGGTGACAGAGTTAGTAGCAGGCAGATATAGTGAGCAATGACTTATCATTGCAGGCAGAATTTGCAGGCAGAACCAGTCTCTCTTGGGGATTATGGGGATTATGTGTGTGTTCATATTTGGAATCTCCTGTGAATTGTTTGGGCACGACACTAAGCCTGGTACTCAATAAGGAATTTAAAACCAGCTGCTTAATGAATAAAATTATTAATAGGCATTACAGGAAACTGGAGATTTTTATGGAATAGAATTTAATGTAAAAGTATACTCATGTCTGTATATATATATATATATATATATATATAGAGAGAGAGAGAGAGAGAGACATATAAAGAATAAAACAGACATAGTCTCTAACAACCCCACTTTTTAGCATCTAGGGTTGCTGTCCAACAACAGGTCTTATTAGAGAATATTAGTGTATGTAAAAAGTTGGAAACTAATGAGTAGGAAGAAATGAAACTCTCATTTCCCTAACAACTGTTGTGGTTTGTATTTAATGTAGGTTTAGGCAGAATCTGATGAGGGCCAACTGGATTTTGGAGTGTACTATATCACTTAAATATGAACCTGGTTCTAAGCTGAAAATTGACTCCTTGATAGTGTCAACTGCAATGACAAGTATGGACAGATAGATGCATTTGAAAAATAGACTTTTCTACATGTTTGAGTTTGATTTTATTTGCCATCAAGTTCATTTCAACTCATGGAGACCCCCTGAGAGTCTGAGTAGAACTGTGTTTCATGATGTTTCTCAAAGGTTGAGTTGCCCACCCCCCACCAATATCTACAAGTTATATCCCTAAGGCACCTCTGTTTTTGTTGCTAGGATCCATTGAGTCAACTCGAGATGATAGGAAGTCAATGCCCAACAGAGAAACACTATGTCATCGCTACAAATGTTATCATTGACTTCATTGTTGCAGACACAGTTTCAATCCAACTGTTTTAGCAACTTCTTCATTTAAAGGACCATATATTTTACCTATCTATCTCCAGCAACTGATCTCTTATAATAACATCTCAAAACCAAGGAAGTTGAAGTCTTCTCATTCCTGCTTATAGGAGCATTCTGATTGCATTTCCTGCCAAGACAGATCCATTGTTCTTCTGGTGGTTCATTGTATTTTCAATAGTCCATACCAGCAACATGATTTAAATACATCAATTTTCTGTTATTTCTGTTCAGTGGCCATGCATGTTTTGAAGTGATTGAAAATACCATGGCTACCTTCAAGTGCATCTCAGTACTCAAAGTGCTATATATTCTCTTTAACATTTTAAAGAAGTCATATGTAGATCTGTCTAAGGCAACATACGATTTCATCTTTTGACCATTAGTATTATTGACTGTGGATTCAAGTAAAATGAAATTCTTGACTACATCAGCCTTTTCTCTGTGTATCATCATGGCATTTAATGGTCCTATTGTGAGGATTTTTGTTTTCTCTATGTTGAGTTAGAAACCATAACTGTATTCTTTGATCTTCAAACAAGTGCTTCACATTCTCTATGCTTTTAGCAAGAAAAGTTGTGTCTTCTGCTTATCACAGGTTGCCCAAGCCAAATCACAAAATAAAATTTTGCAAAACTAATGACTTATTCATTGCAAGTTCCATTTTGAAACAACACAAACCATACACATGGACCTATTCCAGAAAGCAAATTGATTACATCTGTGGAAAGAGATGATGGCTACATCTAGCCACCAAAATGAGACCAGGGGCAATCTCTAAAACAGACCAGCCACTGCTCATGTGTAAAGCCAGTTAAAGTTTAAGAAAATTAGAACAAGTCCATAAGAGATGAAAAATGGCATTGGAAATATTCCACCTTAATTTAGAGAGCATCTTCAGAAAAGATTTGACACATTGAATACTGGTAACTTGTAGATGAGTTGTAGAATGCCATAAAGAAGAAAAGAGTCTTTACACAGACACAGAAGAAAGAAGAATTCAATGTGGCTGTCAGATTCTGCCGAGTATAGAAGAGTGAAGTGTGTGTAAGAAATGATGAATTAAGAAGCTGAATAGAACCTCTCAAAGGGTGGCTTGAGAGAAGAAAGTAACGAGTTCTAATGAATTGCACAGCCACTCAGGTTTAGAAAGCCAAAAAGAACATACCCAGCATTTCTTGAGATGGAAGAACTTAAAAATTCATGCCTGAAGTTGCAATATCAAAAGATTCTATGTGCCAAATATTGAACTATGTAAGTAGGATGCATCAAATGATGAAAATATATGCGGTTTCAAAAAGAATTCTTTGACACTCAACCGTTTAAAGAGGTAGCATATGATTAGGAATTTGAAGGAAAAATTTCAAGTTGCACTGAAGGGATTAATGAAAAATAAGGCTCCAGGAGTTGACAAAATGCCGATAGAAATGTTCCAACAAGCTGATGTAACACTAGAAGCCCTCACTTGTCTATGCCAAGAATTTGGGAACATTATCATCTGGCCAACCATTTGGAAAAATCTCCATATTTTTTCCCACTCCAAAGAAAGATGTTCACAAGTAATGTGGTACTTATCAAACAATATCATTGATATTACATGCAAGCAAAATTTAGCTGAAGATAATTAAAATAAAAATGATTTCAGCTATCACCCAGCAGAGAGCTGCCAGAAATTTAAGCTGGATTCAGAAGCGGTCATAGAATAAGAAGTTTTATTTTGAGGATAGATAAAGCTTGCCTGAAAGCAAAGAATATCAGAAAAAAATGTATAATTGTGTCTTATTGAGGATGCAAAGGCATTTGCCTATGTGGAGCGTAGTAAAGTATGAATAGTATTGTAATATATGGGAATTTTAGAACATAGGCCAAGAAGACGTCATGTTGACAGAAGCAGGGAGATGTGCATGAGGGTTGTATATTTTCTCATACTTCATCAATCTACTGCATATGCAAAGCAAAAATTCAGACTGGCTGGAATATGCAAAAAAGAGCATAGCATCAGGATGGAATGAATAAACAGACTGTGAGATGCAGATGAAACAACAACCTTGCTTGCTGAAGGTCAAGGAGACTTGCAGCACTCACTGTGAAGATCAAAGGGAGCCTTCTGTGTGGATGACGACTCAATAGAAAGAAAACACAGATCTGCACAACTGGATGAGTAGACAGCATTTTTGACAAATGGTGAAGAGAGTGAAGGTCTCAAGGACTTTGATATATGTCATTTGGAGGACGAAGATGTGCCCGACTCAAGTCCTTATATTTTCAATATCCTCATCTGCGTGTGAAAGCTGAACAATGAGCACACAAGGTCAGAAAATAAAGGTCACGTTTAAATCTTGACGTTGAAGAATAATGCAAGTACTGTAAAATGACAGAAAACTATACATACCTGTCTTGGAGGAGTGCTCCTAAGCAGAAAATATGGCAAGACTTCCTCTCGTATCCCTTGGACACATTGTCAGGAGAGATCAGTTCCTGGAGAAGGACATCGTGCTTGCTAAAGTGATGATCAGCGGAAAGGAGGGAGATGCTCAACAAGATGGACTACGAAGTGGTTGCATCAGCAGGCTAAAGCATCACAGCCACAGGAAAGAGAGTAGAGCAGTGGGCAGTGTTTCTTCATGTTGTACATGGGGTGCATGCATGGAAGACGGCTCAATGGCTTCTGACAACACATTGTTTTAAACGAGGAATATACACACACACACCTCACCCCTACTTTTTTATATAAATGTGCACAGAGGGGAATAGAAATGCTATTCTTCCTTCATACTAACATAAGTCCATAAATACCTAAGTACATAAGTACATAAATACACACATAAATACATAGACTTATTTTTAAGCATAATTTGATTTATCCAGTATACGAAGTGCTCTGTGGCACCCTTGCTTTAACCAGCACTTAAAAGTAAAAGCTGCCATTCAATTTTACCTGCATATGGCAACAAAAAGGGCACACAGCAAGGTGACAATTAGCGCACAGGAAATCTTTCATGAGAACATATTTTCCCTTTAGTTTTGCTTTCACATCCAGAGAGCTTTAGAATAGTTGCATAAGAAAAGGGAAGGCAGATCTTATTTATGATAGAGACCTGGTGAGTGAGGAAAGAGCAAGAAGTTTCTACAATCTTTCTGATGGTAGACATACTAGAATAGTACGTGACCAATATTTTCCTACTTAGTAGAAAAAAACTAGGATTCTCTGAACATCTACATAATGATCAAGGACATTATGGTAGATATCGCCATACATTACAACTCTGTTACATCCTTGAGATGGTTTTGTGGATCTACAGTGGTGACTCACTGTTGCTCAGGTAGAGATTGACCAGAGCCTCTGTATACTATGGATAACTCTTGGTTTCCAACCCTCTTTGAAGCTCTCTGGTGCCAGGGAGGTTATATCCATTCTTTCAACCAAAGCATACGTTCACAAGAGCAATAGAATTTATCTTATCAAGTAATAAGCGATACATATTTTTAGAGGAAAAGTAGATTTCATTTTATCAATCTGGTTATTACTAGGAAGCATGGCAGAAAGTTTCCATTAATTATACGTTCTTATTTTCAGAAAAGTGTATTGTTGGTCTAGAAGTTTGAACCACAAACTTATAGCTGTGTGAACTTCATACTTATCCCCTAGTGCTTTAACTTTTAACCTCCTAGCACTTCACGCATTCAGGAAATGAATTAGAGGAGCTAATTTCCATTTAGTTAAAAAGGAAGGGAAAGTTCAGAACTTTACCAATGTCTTCATTTAGAATTGCTTCTTCCCATCATTACAATTTATGGTAAGTGATATCTCCCCTTATGGAATGATTAATGTCATTATAAGCAATGTCTAGGAGACACGGGTCTCTGGGGAACGACATGATGGTAGGTAAAATAGAGGGGCAGTGAAAAAGAGGAAGGACCTAAGAGAGATGGATTGAAAGCGTAACTGCAACAATGAGCGCGGGCGCAGGAACAATCGTGAGGCGGGCCCAGGGCTGGGCAGTGTTCTGTTCTTTTGGGTGGAGGGTTGCCATGAATCGGGAAAAACTTGATGGCACCAAACAACAACAACGTCTAGGCGTAGACGAGGCAGAACCTACCCTCTTTCTCAGGCAGGCAGATCTTGAGAAATGAAATGGACTGATCACAATGAGCTACGAATTGCTGTCGTATGTGTGATCACGTGAAAGCCGGTCATGCCTGGTAGTGAAAAACAGAAAAAGGAAAAGAAACTGTCCTATCAAGTCCGATTCTTACCGGATGCAAGCCTGGTTTTATAAGCAAGTCTCAGTGGGAGACTGACAGGTTATGATTGGTTGGGAAGGTAAACTCTGGATTCTGACAATCCCATCAATTTCATCACGACTGTGTTGTTTTCAACGCTTGCAATAGCATTAGTTCTGACTTGTGCTCATATAAACAGAATGAAATCTTGCTCCATTTTGTGTCATCTTGACAAACATTGGTATGCTCGAGTTCATTTCCAGGGCCAGATGACCTCAATAAACAGGTACGGATTGATTTAGGGTTCGCTTGTGCTTATTTGAACAGATTAGGGTTGACCTTACTTATTGGATAATCCCTGATAAACTGTGACTGCTGTGTTGGTGTTGATCCAAGTCATAGAGGGGTTCCTGCATTTTTACTGATCTTCTCTGCTTTACCCAACATGTAAAGATGCTTACATCCCAAACTGAGTCCCACTGTGGCAGAAAAAATGATGTGTCTTTACCATGAATGATAACTACATTAGGACAGCTAGCTTTCCCCTGACCTTGTGGTTAGGTTTCAGGTGTCCTATGGTCAAATACCAAGGAGTATGGTTTGAAGGTAATCAGTCATTCCAAAGTGACCTTTAAAACATCTTGCTCAAATACCTAGACTGTTTATTTACCTGCCTGCCCTGATTTCGAAACCCATACTCCAATTAGGGTTGGGTTCAGAATAAAAGCGGGTTTACACTTGTGCATGTCACTGTATGAGCATAATTTAAGCTCATCAACCTAAAGCACCTAGGGAGAATGGAATTAAAAGGTAATGGACTTTTTCCACAAACTCTTTAACATCCGTTCATATGCATCATTTTATTAGGCATTGTGACTTTGCTTCCTCCTCCCACCTCTCTTTTCCTTCTTCCTTCTCTTCCTTACTTTTTTTACCCTCTGCCACTCTTATATTGAAACTTTCAAAGACTTTAGCACAAATTAGCTTCTCTCTGTTAGTACCCCCTTCACATCTAGTTCTGGTGGGTTAGCATTGTAAAGTCAAGGGCTTAGACTGTTAGTGCAAGGTCAGTATTGGAGGGGCACAAAGTAAGTGTTTAATAAATTTATAATTATTTTATGCAATCCCAGAAAGTGTAGAAGATGAAAAGCAATTTTCCCCAGAAATAGCTAAATTTTGGTACCAATAAAGATTTCTAATTAAGTTTTTTCAGTAATACTGTAGGTTTTCCCTTAAAGCATAAATATTACTTTAGTGAAAAGCTTACTTAGACTCATTAAATCTATTGAGTGCACTTAGTTTATTAAAAATGAGATCTGAGTTCATTTGGGAAAGGCATTAATATGTTTAATTTTTAGTGATCTCTATGTAATGTTGACATAAATATGACAAATATTGTGTATTTGTATGCACAGGGTGTTGTACTTTTAGGAAATTTATAGACTATTTTTATATGCAGGAACCCTGGAGGCACTGTTGGGTAAGGTTGCTAGTTCAAATTCACCAGAAACTCCTGGGGGAAAATGATTTACAGACTTCAGAACCTTAAATAAGATAGTTATGTATTGATAGTCAAAGAATGGTGATGGGTTTATTTTTATCTTAACTTATTAAAAAACATGAGGATCCATTCCCTCTCTAATTTTTGTTTGAAAATCCTTTATTCAACACCTTTTCTTTTCCAAAGGAAAACCTTAAGAAGTTCCACTAAATCCTAGCTCTAACTTAAGAACAGTTGATTCTCACATCATGGCCCTGCTCAGTACACACACTTGTGAAAACGTCACTGGAGATAAGGGTCCAACAGCAAAGCGTGGTGAAGAAAGTAGATGGTGCCTGACTAGCAGTTGGAATAGAGTCTGGGGTCTTCGAGGTTTGTAGTCAAACAAGCAGCCATGTAAATGAGGAGTCAACTAAGTTCACATGAAAGAAGCACACCAGCTTGTGTGATCCAACGATGATAATTACAATATTCAAGTAAGATGAAGAGAACAGTATCAGAGTTAGAGCTATGAGCCCCCAACTTGTAGAAGGCTTTCGGGGACAGTGGGAGCCCCAAATCCATCTGCAGAGTATCAAGTCCATCTAAGCCACTGGCAGATCTGCTTGAGCCAAAGGCAAGAGTCTTGAACAGCCTTACTATCAGGCAGAGACCATTGTAA